>JAACJT020022865.1:0-29415 GCA_009936485.2 Gymnarchus niloticus | reverse complement strand
TCTTCCTCTTGAGGGAGTTTTTCCTTGCCACTGTCGCCTTTGGCTTACTCTCTGGGGACTGTGGGCCCGGGACTATGAAAAGCGCTTTGTGACCGCGCTCCGTGTTAAAAGCGCTATATAAATAAAATTGAATTGAATTGAAATTGAATTGAATAGAAATAAAACCCCACCAAATCAGTCAACCACATTTCTCCACCTGTTACCATGGATCTTGACTCATTAAGCTGCAACTGCGTGCTTGGATCACCATTACATAAATTTAAACATTAGAAGGACTTTTACAATTTAACCTATTAATTGTATTGTCATGCACCAACCCGCCACACACAACCGCCTCACTGGAATTCAGACCCAGCTGTTTTCCATCTAGTTGCCTATTTAGTCACAGCAACCACTTTGCTCCATCTGAAGCATTAGGTGTTTGAGTCGTTGTTTCACACAACTGCAGTTAAAGGAATACAAATGTTTCTGCGACCCCCACATATCACGTGCATGGGCGCAATTCAGTTAGCAGCCTTTCTCTAACATGCAGAAGCACGCTGAAGAAATGTCGATCTCGTCGTCCGTCCTGCAAATGTCATGTACTGAGGCTGACTTTTTCACTATAAGGCATACTGACAGAGTCGTTCTTCCAGATGTTCCACGCACACGTGTTCATTCTTTGGTTAACTGAAACTGTCATTCAGCCTACAGTAGGATGAGCTGCATACTTTCAAGTGTGGAACTCCGCGCCTGATGAGAAATCCATTCTAATATGTACCTTATAAAGGAGCAGGCTTCGATACGTCGCTGATTGATTGTTGTTTTACACGGCAGGCTGACAAGTTTTCCGTGCACTGCACGGGCCACTGTAACATTAATCACTGGAACAAGTCGGGAAGTGAAGGGAAATGAGCACGGAATCGAGACAAAGGAAGACGGCACTGCAGTGCGAAAGCGATGTTTCATTTTCCAAACTGACAACCCGGAGATTCATAGAGTCAAATTAGGAAGCTTCTCATCTACAGCGTACCCTACAGCTCAACAGCTGTCAAAGAGGCCACATTTAAATGGAATGAAAGGGGCTGTAGCATATGATACCACATTGCTGTTGAATTCTTCTGTGTAGCCTAATCATAGAGCATATCTGAATTGTATATATGATGGTTTGCTTTATCTCTATTAAATGTATATCTAGAATTAAGGCAGCAGAACCCTATGATGGATTACGCAGATTATAAACTATAGAGGTAGAGCAGCAACAACACCAGCAGCTCATTTCCCTGTATATTCCAGCCTGAAATTTAAGAAGAGAATAAAATTGATCGTACGCAACGTTATGCTTGCCGTGTAACTGTTCTCTGGCCCCTAATAATAACTTTGACTAAAAACAGGGCTACGTATGCAATCAAAGTCATTTTTCTCCGCATCTGGCTCTCTGATACAGTTCAGGTTTTATATCCGTATTTGCCGGAACCTGCGTTTGTAGTTTGACACTGCTGAGTGTAGAAAATGCTGGGCCACCAGGGACAAGACCCAGTAACAATATTGTACCAGTAACCAGTCACAACGAGACAACATGGAATCAAAAAGATTTAAAGCTGAAAGACCTTAAACAGGCAGTCATGTTCTCTCTGAAAAGCATTTACTGACTGTGGGAGAAAATCACAGTGTAAAGGCAAATTATCTATAATGCCTAATTTATTCCAGGACTTACTCCATATAAAGGCGTTAGTCATGGAACTGAATCTGAATTTACTGCCGTTGTTTTGTAGCTCTGAAATCGCTTAAGATGAGTCGGAAATTTGAAATGAGAAACCACGTCATAGTTCAGCGTTTCTCGATCTTCTATGGGAATCCCACGTTCTTAGCCTCACAGGTTTTATGATGAAACAAAAGGGAAATAGAGAATTCTGTGGCAACTCAGCGAGCTGCCATGTTTCCGTTGCACAACCAATCAGCTTCTATCTATAGCTGCCAGGACAGACAAGTTTATACTACATGTAGAGCAGTATATTGAGTCACAGTGTTGGAGCAGACCCCACTGTAGGGCAACATGAACCTCCACCTCCACCCCCACCTAGGTTTTAATGTCACTGGTGTCCAAGTCACAGTGGAGGAACCAGCCTGGAATTTTGTTGCACCTGTCACCCAGTCAGGAAGCATATCACACAATGGGACAGTACCCACCTCCTACCTTTAGCCCATCCTGTCACAGAAAGCCGTCAGTTGGGGAGCCATGTGAGCCATTTGGAGGGAAGCAACACAACTCAACACAAACACAATGGGACTGGGTATTAAGGGAACACGAAATAGGAAAAGACAGAACTGTAAGAATAAAGAGAAACATGCTGTAGAACAGAAATAGAATGTCGGCAGCAATACCTCATTGTCACCACAGGCAAAGAGATGACGAATTGTAATGAAGTTTTTGGGTAACTTTAGGAGCCAAATTAAACAATACTTGTATGATCCTTTGAAGAAAAGTTTTACATGCAAAGCAAAAGAAAGAGAGGCTTTGTAGTTAACATCCTTTGTTTTAAAGTGAGCATTACCCCAATATGTCAAGAATTACTTTATTATGGAATTATAATAGCATGTTGGCATGGTGGGTAGCAATATTTTACAGTCGGATCGGGAATGTAGTCCTGCAAAACACTATAGTGGGATCGGGAATGGAGTCCTGCAATACACTGTAGTCAGATCGGGAATGTAGTCCTGCAATACACTGTAGTCGGATCGAGAATGTAGTCCTGCAATACACTGTAGTCGGATCGGGAATGTAGCCCTGCCTTGTGTCCTTTGCTGCCTATGAAAATGTAATATTTGCCTCAGTGCTGTCATATACATACATTTAGGTCAGTTTTTAGGGCAATTCGGTGCCATAATAAATCATCACCTTTACCACTAGCCATTTCTGATTTGTGCCACTTCCACGCAGTTCCTCCAGCGATGATAAGATGAATCTGAGGCTTGCTGATAAGCCATCTGAATTCAATCGGTTTTCTGAGTGCTGAGTTGGGGGAGTATTTTCCCTGGTTAGCCCACCTATGTGAAACTGCTTGAGGCATCTCTGTCCCCGCCAGCCAGTGGTCATGGAGCTTGTTCTTGTGTGTCATTAGCGGTGGCTTGGTTTGACAGCAATGACACTCACACCCCGTCCTACGTGTTTGTCACTTCACGCCCTAAGGCAGCGTAGATGAACCCCTAGGAAACCACTGATCAGGAAATATATAAATATACCATAAATATCATTTAAAAAATGGGTGCTGTGCCTTATATTTTGCCATTTAAGTACAACCCCAAATCAGAAAACGCTGAGACAGTACATAAAATGTAAAAAAAAAAAAAAAATGCAGTGATTCTTGAATTTACTCTGACTTTTATTTCATTTTAGACAGTATGAACCCGAGATATTTCATTTTTGTCTGGTCACATTCATTTCTTTTGTTAATATACATCCATTCCTGCATTTACGGCCTGCAACACATTCCAAAAAACGTTGGGACGGGGACAATTTAGGGCTATTAATGAGGTAGAAAAAATTAAATAATGATGTGATTTCAAACAGGTTTTGTCAACAGGTGACTGTAATCATGATTTGGTACAACATGACTGATTTGGTACAAAATGGGTTGTATTTCAAGGTTTGAAGGCTGATATACAATGTATGACATTTGCTTCTCTTTCTAGGTTCACACCTGTAGGAGTGTGTCAGCATATTCGCGTTTGTATTTCGGATTTTCTCATCAGTTTTGCAGTTTCCATCTCTGTTTAACACTCTACCACACCAAGTCATCGGATAGCAGAGCTTAAACGCTTGTGTGTACACTCTGTATGTTTGACGGTTTTATATCCCCTTTTGATATCTCCTTTTGAACCTACAAGCTGACTATATGTCTGTAGATAACCATATATCTGTTAATATTGTACCTCCCAGAGGTCTCAGCCCTCGTGTAAATTTCTCACACCATCATGGATGCGGTAGGTGTAGTTCTATGGGCAGCCTGGACTCGTAATTCAAACACAAACTAATCTTGGTTTTGCAGCACTTCAAAGCTTACGTGATAAAGAGTCTGCCCAGTTGAGTTTTAGCAAAATGAAATTGATTTATTTTTACTGCAAAATCATTAGCCACCAAATATGTTTACTGATAGGAAATTCCTATATACAGCCTGTGGGATAAGTACCTCTGACTGGTACTTCTAACATTATACCTAAAGTATAAAATATGGCTCTTTGACTTCAAATGTCATAAATCATTCATATTTTTTTCTGGGAGTTCACCTTGGTTTTGTGGTTGAAATTTCATCCAAAACTTTACCCTGCCAAACTGACTACAGATTCTCTATTCTTAGCTCTTTGACAACTTTTTCATAAGTTTGTCTTTGCATTTTCCCCCACCTTAATATGAGCAGGAAAGGAGAAGAGTCCATTTTTTTAAAGATGAATTCTCATAACCAAAACGTTTCCTCTAGCACCTAGATAAACTGCCATTTTTGAATTGGCCATAGTGTGTGCATGAATGCATGCCCTATGGATGGATGGATGGATGGATGGATGGATGGATGATAATTGATTTCTTGTTCCAGTTTTTGAATATTGTGAATTTAATACCTTTTGGATAGTTTGTTTTTGTTTGATCGGTTTTCATCTTCTGCAGACATCATCTCTGTTTTTTTCTGCGATATTTTTGTTTCTATGAGAGCATCTCTTTCATTTTGGTTGATTTAAGTTTTGAAACTTGTTCTTTCATGAGACACATTTCACCTTAATGATTTCATGTTATTGAATACTGCAATAACTATTATGGTAAGATTACATCCATCTTTGTTTCTACTTCTTATTTTCTATTTGTTAGTCATGGACTAGGACAGAAGAGAATATTACAGATTTTATATGTGATTTGAGTATTTCCTGAGAAAGATATTTTTGTTTGTAATAAGGATATGTTACACACAAGTTAGAGATCGTGACATTTAAATTTCTTACATAAACATAAAGATGGAAACAAGCATGAACAAAACAGAAAATAGCCAGATGAATAACCAATGAATCATTCATTTGCATAGAAGTGAATTCCCCTTCTTTTTAGTCAATAAAAACGGTCCTGCCTGCCTCAGCAGAGCTTTGAAAATCATAAGAAGAGCCTTCCTGAGGAGCTCGATGCTTCCTCCCTCCCAGGCATTGTCATATGTGCAGAGATGACCTTTTTGTGACAGCATTGTACAAAGTGTGCTGTCATACTTCAACCTTTCAAAAGCTCCTGGACAATTCAATGCCTTTTCAAACGTTTCTGTGGTGAAATCTGTCCAGAAAAGATTCTATTTATTTACTACAGGTTCAAAGGGAAAAGTCTGTGAAATATAATCAAACTCAAAGCTTTGATCCTGCGCTCACTCTTTGCAAACCTGATATGAAACAGGAGTAGATGCTTGCTTTTGTTCACTTCTGTTTTACTGGCAGTTTTCCCCTGGAGGTTTAATCTACTTTAGAATATTTCTGGATGTGTGTTTAGAATACGCAACTGGAAGGAGCTGAAAACTGATGTAGCAGGAGTTTATTCTAGGAGGAGTGATCCTAACTTCACCAAACCATTCTCTTTCTGGAGCTCAGATCCAAGGGAAACCTGATTTCTTTTCATTATAAAAGCTTCACGTTCAGTTCATCAATAAAATCTGAACTTATTTTATTGTTTATGTAAAAACTGTGCTTGACATATAGTTTTAAGAAGTTCACTTTAAGAGGTATTTAAGCTCCATGTCAAACAAGCATAATGTATTGCATATTTATGACCATGGATATTGAAATTTTCTTGTAATGATTCAGTTTTTTATGGCATTACTTATGTAATAACATTTTGTGTCAAGTACACACATACCAGTCATTAACTGCATTAAGGCTCACACATGGAATCTATTTGGCTCTTTGATCTGTCAAGATTATTTTTTATCTACCAAGAACCTCACCAGATCCTGCTACTGCCACTTAACTGTACTTACTTTGTAGTATTCTGGTTTCTATTTTGTTTCCAAGTGTGTACTCAGACTGTGTTTTGAATAAAAAATTAACTGTGGCACTCTGGCATTGAAAAATGCCATTCAGGAGAACTGGTAACTGAGTTTACCTCCTTTGTGTGAAAGTGTGTGTGGATGAATGCCCTGCAATAAAGTGTTATTACATTTAAGGTTCAGTTTCCATAATGCCATGTGCTTCGAGAGAGAGTTCCCAGTTGCCTGGGAGTTGGGTTGTTGAAAATCAATGGATAGAAACGAGCATCAAAAACCTGCTAGTGGGTTATTGTGATGTTTACATCAAGGCTCTCTAAGATCAGACACACTCTGCAAAGCTCTCTTTACAACGGTTTCACTACATCAGCTTATACACATAAATGCAAATATATGTTTACAAACCAAAAATGTGTATATCCTGCAACCTGCTATGAAGTAAGAGACTGATACAGGATGGAAGAGTTTAATAAAAGGACAAATTAAAGGGAGATGGGTACCTTTAAACAAGACAGTTGTGGTGGAAAACATCTTAAAGCTTTCTTCAAAGTAACTCAGCACTCAGATGCACCAATCTAAGCCTTGCATGGTGACAACAGTAGCTTTATCAAGGTCAGCAGGTTTTTTATCGCCAAAGAGATCTTTGGTCTGGGGCTGGTGAGCATCCTGATCAACTTAGCCCATCTTCTCGGGATTTACAATTTTGAGTCAAGCACGTGAATTAATGCGCACAGATACAACCATAGAAAATGAGGCATGCAATGACAGAGAATGAAAGCATGAAATGATGTTTGCAAGGAATTATGCTTCTGAAATTGTGCTCCATGTCGTTTTGAAAATTGGTTCAAAAAGATCAAAATACTAAGGCCAGGTATAAATTAATGCCAGAATTTAAGGCTGAAAACCAATGCTTATCAGGTAAGGTCATCACATAGGAGACACCATAGACATTTCAGCCAATATCTACTCTTTCTGTGGTTGATTAACAGTTGGTTGCAAACTGCTCTGAGAAACACTGGCGATGACTTTTTTTTAAAAAAATGGTCTTCTGTCAGGGTACTCTGGCCCTAGAGTCTGCTGGAAAGTTTTTCAAAAGTCTGCTTCTGGGATAAAATGTGCTATTCATCATCAATTGTCAGGTGCTGAAGAGGGGGGCAAGGTAACTTAGTGTTTAGCCCTGTTGTTTTTCACCTCCAGAGTTGGGGGTTTGAATCCCACCTCTGGTCTGTGTGTGTGTGTGTGGAGTTTGCATATTCTACCCATGCTTTGCGGGTTTCCTCCCATAGTCCAAAGATGTAATTTTGGATGGTTGGTGTTTCTAAATTGTCCATAGTGTCTGAGTGTGTGTATGACTGTGCCATGCATTGGGTTGGCACCCCATCAAGGGTGTCCCCCCAGCTTGTACACTAAGCTGCCTGTGACATGCTCCAGGCCCCTCTGTGATCTTGCATAGAATAAAGTGGTTTGGAAGGCATGAATGTGCAGAATTCAAAAATGACCAATAAAACACTTATTATCTAGCGGATCCTGTCCACGCTTGGATCCTGAATAGGGACTGAGATCTTGTCCTGTGTGCCTTGTGAATGGACTGACATCCTGTCCTGAGTGCCTTGTGAAGGGGCTGCGATCCTGTCCTAAGTGCCTTGTGAAGGGGCTGACATCCTGTCCTGGGTGCTTTGTGAATGGGCTGAGATCCTGTCCTGAGTGCCTTGTGAAGGGGCTGAGATCCTGTCCTGTGTGTCTCCGGTCTTGTGTCCTGTACTGGATGGATAGATTACAAAATTATGATTATTGTAATAATGATAATTATTTAAGTGGGAGACCTGGCCTTTTCGGTATATTCTTGGTGATTGCTATCAGAGTGAGATTAGATGAAGTTCAGATGAATGGAGAAGAGCACCACTGGTGAGGGGCGCTGTAAAGTATCACCTGCAGGTGCTGCTAAGAATGAGAAGTCAGCAGTGAGCCCCACAAGAGACTCATTTAAAGACCCTCTAGTTGAGGAAGTCGCTTTCATCAACATCACGCACGTCAAATTACATCCTCCAAATATCTCGTTTATTTTTTTGTGTCAATGACCCCATAAATAACCGGGTAACTCTCTCCCGCAGTTCTCCTCATCTAGAGCGAGTTTTCATCTCCAGCTGCAGTTCGAGTCCATAAATCTAAGGCTGGTGATCCAGCTGACGTTTACACCCAAGTCAAAAACATCGCTGGCAGGAGAGATTCCACTGTCTTCCATCGCAGTCATCACCTAGCATCTCTGGGCTATAGTACTTTACTCTTGTAAGACAGAAAAAAAACAAAAAAATCTAGAGAATGGTCTTTGAACATACTGTATACTTTTAAATCTTGTCATATTGTAACTTATCAAACACTGGGGACAGGGGCAGGCAGTGTGTAGTTTATAGTTTTACACTGTGCTTATGTATTAAACTTAATATTTTTACCTCTCTTTAGCTACTTAAATATATTTCTCAAGGTACAAGCTGGTCGTTCTGGATTTTAACAGTCATCCTGCTGGTGGTAATTCTTGGACACCACTATTCAACTCATTTTCAAACACCAAAGGGTGACATCCCCCCAGATTTTAACATTTACTGCTCACGCCGATACACACCCACACATTACATTTGCCTTTTGTCAAAACGTACAGCATTTGCCTTGGCAGTCTTGGCCTCTGGTGCCACCGATGGAGTGGAGCGTTGAATAAGGCTTTGGGATCTCCCACAGTCTGCTTCAGCTGTCAATCTGACAGTTCACTGGAAGCAGGCTGGCTTACTCTTACCCCTCCACCTACACCACCATCACCTTTATCCACAGATCAGAAGCATCTCTTAAATGTGCAGACAAATACACCTGTAGCTATGTAATCCTCTTATTCCTGTCCAGTCCCTGCTAATCTCTGTGCCAGATATGCAGGCACGCAAAAGGTCATTCATAAAGAGAGTCACTGCTGAAAACCCGAGTGTATAATGTCTTTTGCTTATTGCTTGAATTGCTGCTTCACCTAATGTGATACTGTCAAGAAGGATGTACCATTTTTGCAGACATCATTTTTTAAATTTAGTTCCCAGATTGGTCAAATCCACGATAAATGGCATGGAGGAGGATGGATTAGATGGTTTGTGTATGTGTAATTCTTATGTAACTTTTCAGAACCAAAAGAGTTTTATCTACTAGGGTCATCTTTGCGATGGACTCACAAACATATGCTCAGTGACCTCCAGTACGGGGGGAAATCTGCTGGCTGTTTAAGAATCTCGTGGGTGCAGCCAGACCTGATTTGCTGAAGGAAACTATGCAAGCCAGCAGATTGTTTATCTGGCATCCAGCATCAGTCACAGCTTAATCATCAGGGGGTTCTGTGCATCAGCCATGGAAAGACACTGGACATCAGTCTGAAGCATAAATTGGACCATGATTCTCAGCAACGATCTCCATGCTGAATTGTTATTATTTGAATTGCGATTTATTCTGCGATTTAATAACAGAAACTTTTTGTATGATTTTTATTTGACAAACAGTTATGTTCGTATGGGGCGAGGGAAATGACTTTTGATGTGTCCTGTAAAGATACAATTTATGTGTTTGAAAAATCAGTCTGACTGAATTTGGAAGTGACTTCAGTGCAGCCACAAACGAAATGTGACAAATAGAATGCAAAACTTCAGCTGCCAGTGCCTCACAAGCTTGAGGTGTCACAATATGCATTTCCAATGCAACCAACCCTGCAAGTTAACCCTCTGTCGTCTCCTTCCTGTCACTTGCGATGCAACATGGAACTCAACCCACAGAATATGACGAATAGCGAATAATCAAATAACTTCATGGAAGAATATACCCCGCGTTGTTATTTATCTTTTTTAAAGAATTTTGATTAAATATTTTACAATTTGACACTGATTTTTTTGCAATTGTTAAATCTCTCTTTGCAAATGTCTGGCAAATAAATCTCCAGCCAAATTTGATCCCAGTAATAATCGTAGCAGGAATACCTAAAGACTAAGGTGCAGTGGTTTAGTGGATCGTGAGGTAGCATCATATCTTGAAGGTTGTGGGTTGGATGCCCTCTTCAGCAGTATGTTTGTTTTTTTCTGGAGTCTTTATAGTCTTCATACACACTTAGCGTGTGCGACTGTGTGCCCCATGATGGACTAGCATCCAGTTCAGGGTGTCCCCTGCCTTGCACCTTATGCTGCTTTTGATAGGCTGGAGGACCCCCCCCCACCCAGATGGATATCTGGTATATGTTGCACATGAGAGAAGCCCCTTTTTTGACTCACTCTATTGGCTTCAGCCCTCCAGCCCACGGCCTTGTATGAAGGAAAGGGTAAAAGTATACAGCACACAGAAATGAACTCCCAGCAGATGAAAGCAGGTGTCTGTTATGTCTTCCAAATTCCAACACCCACTTTCCCCGGAAATGAAAGGCGCATCCCTACATGCCTCTTCATAGAGCAACCCTTTTAACACATCCTATAAAAACAACCGTCCATCTTCCAATCAAGTATCTTGATCAGGGTCACATGGTAGCTGAGATCCAATCCCTGGAGACACTAGACACATGGTAGGGTACACCCTGATAAAAGTCCGTCAGACGCATGGGAATCGAACCCGCAAAGACGGAGGTGTGAGTTCGCCATATTCACCGAGCCGCCATGTGAACAAAACTACAAGGATGATAGAAACAATATTAATAATTTTTCACTGTTTCAGTGTGGCTCTCTTCCATGCCTTATCCATTAAAGTATTTTGTTTTTCTGTTTTTACATGTGGAATTGAAGACTGCGAAGTCATGGTAACTGATGGATGCCGGATAAACCCAGTGCACCTACTTGATATTTGGAAAACATGGTTGCTTAGCAACTTCCGAGACACAGCATGTATACACACATACATGTTTCTGTCTCCTAATTTCCAACCACACAACTTAACCCCATTTCCTAAATGTTTTTTTTTTATAATCTCAAGCTGCAATTTTCGTTTTGGTCTTTGCCTCCTGTCTGTTTCTGGCCATATAAGAATTTTCAGTGTAATTCAATAGACAAATTAAAAGCAAGAAAATTTTAGCATGCGTGTTCATCCACAATACGTATGCTGTCAACATTACACCTGATTTAAATGCAAGGCTTTGATGAACTAAATGAATATTCCCTTATGAATATTAACCTAATATAATCTGATTGTTTTGTCTTCTAAAAAATTTGCCAAAAATTCAGAACCACTTTGCTGAAAATATAAATTGCATAAAGCAAACAGGCAAACCCTAAACACACAAACCAGGACTGGGATTAAAACTCTGAGGGTGTGGGTAACAATGCCTCCCACCAGCAGAGTCTTAAATGACTTCTCAATATGAAGAATTTCAACTTTCAATTTTTACAAGCTCAAAAAGGATGTGGCGGTTGATTTTTTAAGTTTAGCTGTTGAAATCTCACTTACGACTCCGTGTATGTCTGCCTGTTTGCATTTTGAAGGGTTTCCTCCTGTCGCTCAAACACAAAGTCTAGCTGAATTGGCGGCATTGTATGTATGAGGGTGTGACCTGGCATAGATTGGCACCCCTTCCGGAGAATCACTTGTTTCTTACCCTATATTTCCTGGGCTAGACTCAACGCAATGGTATATTGGACAAATAGTTTTGGAAGTGAGATAGATGAAATTATGCATGCATAACTTCCTTGTAGTGACTTGTGAACAGCAATTTTTAAGACCTTCTATAGATGATCAACAATATTCAAGCCAGGGACTTAACTGAGATGTTTTCCTCTTCTGCATCAACTCCAACGTATTTTATGCTGAGAAAATTAAGTATAAGAATGAGTTATTTATACATGTTGCAATAACTAACTGTGAGTGGCTGCTATTTATACAAAAATGCCACTGCTGTACGGTTTTCAAGGTGAAAATTGCAATGCAATGTGTATTTGTGATGCAATTGGGAGCCATTTAAGTATGAAAGCAATCTTTCTTGAATTGCAGCTCAGTTCACTCTTTCCATACATGTCATGCTAACCAACTCTTGTCAATGTGCTAAATAGCTTGATCATCGAGGGAAATGGCAGTACCTAGCAATAAAAGATGTCGGCTTGGTGATTAGCGGTATTGGCTCACATCTCCAGGGTGAAGGGTGTGAATCCTCCTTCTACTGTGTCGGGTGTTTCCATTTTCTTGATATATCATGCTGGTTTCCTCCTATACAGTTAGCCTAACTGGCATTTTTAAATCGCCTAAAGTGTATCAGTGTGTTTGCCCCGCCCCCTGTGATGGATAGGTGTGTCATTTTATATGTAGTTCTGCCTCATACTCTGTAAATGGTACACTCCGGAATAGGCTACTGCAGCAAAGTAAAAACAGCATATCGATAGATATACAAATTGATAAGAACAAGGGCTGGTGAAATGAGTTAATAGAAGTGAACCTGGTCACCTTACTACTTCCCTCCCCCAAGTCTGTTGGATGGCACAGCCCCCCCACCACAGTGTATATGCTAATAGGATAATCCATCCACCTACCTCCTCCAATCCACTCATACAGATCGTGCATTCATTAATATTTAAAAAATAATAAAAATATGCATTGATTGTTTTTCCAGGTGTTTTATTTAATTAATAATTAATGGTCTCATCCATCCATAATGTTTTCTCGATTTAATGATATGAGATATGTTCCACCTCTCCTGTAGGATTAAACATGAAGTATTCTCTTCGGCAAACACAACGAACTTAACTTCTATGTGGCCAAACAGAAAGTGAGCGGTTTTAAATTTTATAGAATGTGCTGACTCATTCTGGGATATAATGAATTGTATTATACACATACAGTATGCAGGGATATTAACACAGGGGATATTAAATCGTTGGCCTGACGTTAGTCTCCATTAGGTGCTGGACATCTCTCCCTTTTCATGACATGATGGAAACTGAGGCCGACATTCTAGCATGCCTCCCCGCTAACCATCTTCCAAGACAACGCTGGTGTGTAATAAGTCTGATAAAGTGCATTTCCAGGAAAATCTGGCAAACAGGCCCAAAGTCACACTGCATGATATGCCAGTCCATCCCCAGACGTTAAGGGAATTAATTTTCACAAACTGACAGCAGACATACCCCAAGACTGACTTTAACTCATCCATCTCCCCAATTGCGTAATCGTATTCAGTGTTGCTGGAACTGAGGGGCACACCCTGGCCAGTGTGCCAACACATCGCAGGGCACGTGTCAGTTAGCCTGTGCTGCATGCCTTTGGGAGGAAACCCACAAAGCACAGGGAAAACATGCAAACTCCACACATGCAGAGCTGGGACTTGAACCCCCAAAGCAGGCCCTGTATGGCAGCTGTGCTGACCAGTGAGCTAGTGCGTCTCCCTCAACTCTAACTCAATAAAGCAATTTAGTCTGATTTGGTTACTTCCCTACTTTGCATATAAACCTGTTCTTGGAATTTTGTAATGTACATCTGTATACCACATCTGGCATAACGTGCCTGAAACGACCTGCAAAGGCAGGAAGTGTTGCGATGACCCACTTCCAGGCAAATGTTTGAGACTGGGCTTCTGTTTATTTACATTTAAACCATGCAACTGGAATTGGCACTAAACTAGGCCTGTGCCAGCAACCACAGTGAGCTCTGCTGAGCACTTCCGGCTCTTCCCACCCTTGGCAGCCCCTGTATCAGGATATCCTGCAGGGATCCACTTCCTGCCTGCTGGGATCTTCCCTCTCTTCCCACCCTTGGCAGCCCCTGTGTCAGGATATCCTGAAGGGACTCACTTCCTGCCTGCTGGGAGCTTCCTGCTCCTCCAAATCTTGGCAGCCTCTGTATCAGGATATCCTGCAGGGATCCACTTCCTGCCCACTTCCTGCCTTTTAATGAACATATCCAGCTGTTTCTTCCTCTTGTGAGAGGCAGTGTATGTGTGTGTTTTTGCATTAGTGAGATTGCTCATGAATGTGGAATAGAGAGATTTAAAGAAATAGCTTTTCACACTCCTCTAATAAGTACAGATTACTTTTTAAATAACCATGTACTGTGAATACTGTAATCACTTCCATTTAGCCCTAAAATGGGCCATTGCACACATGAAGGCCCCGTAAATTCAGTAAGAAGTTACCAATGTAAGGCCCATCCAAATCTTACAGAAAATAAGTAGGTCTATATAAATGTGTAAATTATCTAGATGTCATGTCAACATTCCATCAGCGTTATTAATTGTGTTGACAGGGTAAGTTTTAAATTGCTGATATGAGTTTTAGTAAAGTGAATCAGATAAAGTGCTCTTTACATGCACAATATATAGAAGATATCCGTCTTCTAATTGCCTTTCCAGAACAAGCAGCACGGATTACAGGGCAGGGGACATCTGGATGGGAGAACAGCCTCTCACAATTTAGAGACATTAATTTACATCACAGAATTTCGTAAATAATTCAGTTCATTCACATTTCTTTTCCATTGGAAAGCACAGAGAAATCCCACAGAGAAAATGGAAATCTAAACATACTGAAAGCTAGAGTAGAGGACTCGAACCGCCAACCATGCCGGAATGAGGCTGCCGTGTTAGCCACTGAGCCAGCACCACACCGTTCCATGAACCCAGTAATTACCTCAAATGGCGCAGGGAAACCTCAGCGCAGACTAACAATACTTGGTGATTATGTGTTTTCGCTGATTCTCTTTGTCTGTTTGACATACTAATTGTATGCACAGACTTGTTATTCTCTGTGGAGAAAAGCGTACGACAAGTAAATAAATTTGAATGTAAATAAAGGTTCTGCACGTGGTCCAGTGGGTCAGTTATTTTTCCATTTTCTGCATTATATTTCAGCTTATTCATAATGGATCTTTAGGATCCTCCCTCTTTCAGGATTGCAGTTCACAGATCAGCTCCTTTAACATGAAAACACAAGCAAACTTAAAATATTCTCCATCTGTTACCCATTCGTACTTTTACTGTTCAGTCAATGTGTCCATGCACAGTAACTGAGTTTTATTTCCCACAGTAGCAGAATTTTTCTGTGTCCATAAAACAATCCCACCCTCTGCCGAAACTAGGGAGCTGCTTGCTCAAAGTCAGTGTCGAGTGCTGGGTTTCATGCTAAGAAAATATCCTGCAGATCGGACCAAACGGCTGAACTCCACACACTTGAAGCAACTCAGTAGCCAGGGTGCTTGACATTTGACTGGCAGAGATGCTGCAGGGGTCCACAGCCAGCTATAAGTTTGTAAACATTGGGTGTTGATCTGATGATTCCAGGTACTGCAATGTAACCCATTGGGGCGGTTTTCAGGAATCACGCATGGGTCTTGAGAGGTATATGTAATGAACCAACACACGACGGAATGCAGATAATGTTGTTGTTCACTGGGGATTGAAAAACTAAACAAAAATTGGACTCGGCATGGTGGATCTGAGCTGTCAGACATCTGAGTCAGGTTTGGGGTTTACTGAAGGGAGACCGTGGGCAGAGATCAAAAAAAATAACAAGAGAAAATGAGGATCAGATAACATAGAAATTGACTCAAGCTTTTGAAATCATCCCCCAATACACACAAACATCACTCACTGTATATGCAGTTAGATATGATACATTTATTATATATTTTTAATATATTATTTAGTATTACACGTTTTAAAAAGAATTAAATGCAATCCACTCTGTTCAGTGATTATTAATGTCTTTAATTAGATAGGCTGCTCCACACTGATTATTAATGTCTTTAAGTAATGACACACTGTGATGAATTACACTTCCTTTTCCCTTGTTCATTCAGGGAAACATGCTGGAAGGTGAGAAACAGCCACTGAAGAGAAGTGATCTGTACTGGAGAGTTGATGCATTGAGAACTGGAGCGCCGCAGGAGTAACTGACAGACCAGCTCCGTAAAAATAGCCACTATTGTGCCTGTGGGCAGGAATAAATAGTGAAACAGCAGGGGATTTCTCACACCTAATGAACGAATCAGTGAGTCAAACATACCAATCTATTCTCTCACTCCAGAATTTGAATCAGATGGGTAGACCAGAATTTGCATCACTGAGGGTTTGACAATGACTCTATTTACGCAAATTTCATTGCATCTGGGCTGTATTTTGGCACTGTGGCTAGCAAACATTTGTGCGAGACAGGTAGAGGATGTGAACGTTTTAGGAGGCAGGGCAAAATCAGCTAACAGGCCCCTTTAGTTACTTGCAAGCAGCTATCAATTATACAGGATATGAAGGAGGAATTTCCCTAGATGGCACCAAGATTAAGAAGATTATGAAGATCTGAGAGAAGGAGTGAGAGCTTGTGAGAAAAGCAATGTTTGGTCTCATACCTCGCAATGAGGTAAGAGAGTCCCGGGCATTTGATTAAATTGGCAGGATTGAAACCAGCAGCATCAGTACTCGGGCGAGAAGGACCAAGGGTGGGCTGAGGCGGTGTGGGCATGATATCATATATCTAAACAAAAAAACCTGACACATTTGGTATCTGTGGGAAAGGCACCATGTTAAACTCTTTCATACACAAAGCCCTCCAGTGCCCTGACTTACGGGGTGGGGGGGAGGGGGGTGCGGCCTTTTCTATTTCATTAGAGGAGTTCACACCTGGAGAGTAGGAAATGAAGAGTTGTCCAAAGACAAATTTGTAAACCTGAATGTTTTAAAGTGTTTGTCGCATTCAGTTTCCAGCATCGGCAAAATTTTCCCACCACTTTTCGTCATGAGGGTCACATTGGCAACAAGGTGCACAGGTTGGACCAGACATCTTTTTCCTTGCCCACTGACTTTAGTCCACTCTGTGGGATACTCACACATTCCCAACCCACCTAGGAGATACAATCCCTGCAACATGTCCTGAGTCTTCCAAAGAACCTCTGCCCAGTCTGGAACCCCAATGGGAACCGTCAGTGTGGCATCCTTATAAGATCCCCAAACTACCTCAACTGGCTCGTCTCGATCCGAAAGAGCAATGCCATTATACTGACACCTGTCCAACCCGATCATCCTGTCACAGATAGTTCAGCAACCCTGTAGGGAGATCTCACTTTGGCCATTAAGACTCATGGTGGTAGATGAGGTTAAAAGATGAAGATCGACTGGTTGCCTAGGAGTCATGTCTTCACCACCACAAATCGATCCAATACCCACAAAAGTACAGCCTCCAAACCAATCAGCCTGTCAATGTCATGTTTACTCATACCATCAGTCATGATCCTAAGGTACGTAAATTCTTCCAAATGGCAATCCACCTCAGATTTGGAGATGCTGATTCTCATCCACTCACCATCAAATTATGTGTGCTGGAGGTCTTGTTCAGATGAAGCCAAAAATGTGATGCTTATTGTCAAGAGGGTTGCCATCTCTAGCCTCCTGTACCATCCATGTGACTCCCATTCAGCCTAGGCTGTGTTTTAATATCCTGTCCATGAAAATCGCAAACAATATTGGAGATGACGTAACGAGATACAAGCTAATAGCCACTCGGAGTGGTGCTGATTTTGTGCCAAGAATGCAGATATAACACTTGCTCTATTCTCACGGGGACCAAATAGCACGCAGTAGGAGTCCCAGTACCCCACATTCTTGCAGCACCTCCCACAGAATGTGCCACAGCATATTGTCATATGCATGCCTTCTCCAAACCTAGAAAGCACACGTAAGCTGTTTAAGCATATTCCCACAAAATTCCCTGCAGCTATATATGGGATAAGGGCCATCACACACAATCACACCCTGTGGGCCGTTTAGACCTACCAGTTCACTTAAACTGCATTTGTTTTTTTGATATATATACGGAAATACAGAAAGTTGACTGTACTGGTGACACCATTCAAAAAAAGATGGAAGCCATTTGAAAACAAGGAGTAGTTTGGCTGGGTGAGATGAGTGCAATGAATACACAGGACAATCCAAGTGCGGAGATAATGAGGTTTAATGAAGGTACAATCAATGTAGTGGATGGTTCAGAAACAGGCAGTAGGCTGATGCATGGGAGATTCTGAAAACAGGGCAAAGAAAACAAAAAACGTGATCCTCATCACAGAGTCCAAAGTCCAGGCAAAACAGGTTCAAAATCCAGGGAGGCAAAATACAGAGAAAACGATCAAAACCAGGGGCCTCATTTATCAACATTGCATGGAAGGATTTCTAAATTCTGTTGTAACCATGGAAGTTCGAATGTTGGTCTGCACAAGAAAATTGATTTATCAAAATTGCATAGACATGTCAGGAAAAAAAAAGATTGATTTTGCCCTCATGACACCTTTGTTGGCCTGTAATAAGCATACATCATATATCATAACAATGCATGTCCGCTACATCAAGTCAATCATAGTTACATATATGGAATTGTGCCAGTATGAGTTAACCAGTCCAGATATCCACTGTTCCAAATTTTAGGTCTATAACTGGTCATGCACACCAAAGAGTTTTCATCTTTTCTGGACTCTCTCACACGTTTTTAGGACTGACCCTCGTTTGGTGTTATGAGCACATTTTAATTAGCGCCTAAGATGTGGATAACGATCATTGTATTGAACTAACTGTGTTGTTCAGTAACAGAAGCACAAGATGGGCTGAGCACAAGCTACACAGCCACAGTGTACAAACATCTTCTGGCATTTATTGATTGTCTGAGAAATGTGCCATAACAGAACAGCGTCAAGGATATGGAAAATATGAGAAAATTACAGTGGTCCCACCACATGGTAATAATACCATCCTGGACAGGTAAGACCGATGTATTGACAATAAAGACTACCATAGCAACATAGACACTAACATTGCAGATTACACCGTCCTTGGGTGCATACAATACACAGATTCGATTCCGAGTGTCATTGAAGAAAGTCAGCACATGATACGCAGTCAAAACAATCACAGCCCGCAATAATAAACCAGCTTCTGCTTCACAGAATATGTTATAAATGTATGCATTAATATTCACTGTCAACAGAAACCCCCAAGGAGAAGAGGCAGTACAATCTCTTGCCTTGAAAACACTTCCCGGTGCAGGCAGTTTAAGCCTTTAAATACTTTCTCATCCGCTCCACGGTGAAATAGTACCATAGGCTCACAGAGTAGACGAATGCCTGTCCTTGCAAATGTACAAACGTGTCTTCTCTGTTAGCAAATACACCATAGGTTGTGGGTGGATATAGCCAGAATGCCAGATTCCATACGATGCAAGATAAGTCTCATGCCTTTGAAATTATTATCTGCATCAATAAGACTTTTATTCTCATGCTGGTGACATAGTCGCATCGATGCTAAACATATTTCTTTCTAAAGATTTTACTGATTTTTGCTCAGTGTCAGATAAGTAAATAAGCAGCTTGATTAATCTCAAAACAATTAAGCAAAACGTTAGTGCACAAATCAGGCAAGTCTGAATTTAGAATGTTTGAGGCTTCACTTTTCATTCTAATTTACTCAAAGCTTTTCAGTTAATAGAAATTGAATATCTACTCAGAACCTGATGATGCAAACAAGCACAAAATTGCACAAATATTCATCTCACCATTAAAAATCCAATAAATATTTCCGATTGCCTAAAGTACCCCAAACATTTATAATGGAAAAATATATATAGTACGTTAGATTGGCTAATCATTCAAAAACAGACTGGGAATAAAAGTACAGGCTGTGTTGCCTTGTGAGAATAACTTTTAAAGAAACATTTCAATCAAAAGAATTCAATTTCAGATATTGATCAGCTAAAATGTTCTGAACACATATAAAGCATGCCCCCACCATAAATTTAAAAGAAAAAAAAGCTGGTATATGTGAAAAATGGCATTTATTGCATTTTGGAACTTTAAATGTTCTGTGTCCATACATACAAGTCAATAAGTTGAATTTCAGCCCCAGCACAACACTAGAGTGGCCTAAGAATAAGATTGCAGAAGGTCCTTGGAGCACTTAGCAAAGTTCTGATTTAGCTGATTAAATCTGTGGCAAAATTTCAACTGTCAAAATTTGCCAGGGACCTTCAATTTTTTTTTTCTTTCCTTGAGCAAGCTTGCCAAGTTTGGCAGAAAGTTGCACCATCCACGTCATCAAGTTGGTGGATGATTCATTTTAAAAAGGTACATTTATAAAGTATTGAAATTAAAGGCAGAGACTTCGCAGTCAACATATTTAACTTCAAATTCTTTTACACCCTTTTTGCTGTCACTGACAATTCATTCATCTGAAATTAATTCTTTTAAACAAAATCCATCCATCCATCCATCCATCCATCCATCCATCCATCCATCCAGGAGCCTATACTAGGAAGTAAGAGGCAGAAGACAGGAACCACACTGGATGGGATGTCAGTCCATTACAGGGCGCACACAGACCTAATCAGACTTTCAGAGTCGCGGCTCTTAATTAACTGTGTGAGAAAATCCCTGTATGTTTATGATAGTCACTCTGCCACATCATTATAGAAATCATATGATCACTCGCTTTACACCCTATTACTGCAGTAAAATAACCTATCTGTGCCTGAACTGATTATTTATCAATCTACCTCAAATGAAATAGCCATTCAGAGACATACAGTGCAATTTATCGTCAGAAAAAAACCCTCTATCTTGATTTTAGACACATTTCTATTTGAGCGGATTCGGTAAACATTCTTAGATTTTTAACATTTACAAGTAAAGTATAATTTATGGAAGAACAGACAGCTTGTCAAGGTTGAGAGCTGACCGGGTTACCTCCTCCCCCCCCCCCCCAATGTGCGTTAAAGTGACTGATAGACGAGGTTGTGAAGAGGTGTTTTGAAGGTGGGGTTTGGCGTTTCTCTCCATCTTCCACTGTAAACACCACCTATATCTATGCATCCAATCCATCCATCTTCTCTGAGTTGCCGGTATGGGGAAGCGGTGCAATGGTAGTTACTGGGATAAGCAGTTTAAACCAATTTACCAGTTTAAAACAACACAATAGCAGGTGTTTATGTGCACACAGAAACATAAATGGAAATGTAGTGCCGTACAACGGCATATTTGCAAGACCCAAGGCCTGGTGCATTCAGGAGAAAATATAGACTCGTAGCCTAACGGCCTGACGCGAATGGCTTTTCTGTTTCTCAGTCTGAGTACGTCTTACTACACCAATCAATCGATCTCCAGAAGAAACAGATGGAGGGCAAAAAGAGAGCCTGCAAATTGCATCTCCTCTGGCTGCAAGTTAATCAAACGATGCAGCAAACAGAACAAACTGCCTAGCCACTCAGAACATTGACCCTCTTGGTTCCATGGCTGTCGTGACAAAATGATGCACTTATCTTAGGCCTATAACCTCATTTTAATGATTCACCTTTAGCTCAGTATCCTTATGAATCTGAGTAATGAAAACGACACACCGTGACCCGAGTCGGCTTGACAGTAACAAACGAAATTCAAAATGTTTAAAAGTCAAACTTGTCTGACAGAACTTCCCTACTTCTTAAATGTGTGGATGCTTATACAGATGATCCCTTTCTGTAATCACAGTCTCAAAATGAACAGATATTTAAAATACATTAAGGATTGAGCTAAAGAAACTGTCAGGGACTTATTATTGAAATGATACAGCTGGCAATGGAAATATCACACTGAATAAAAGAAAATCAGCATGCTTTACACGATAGCGTCCTTCAGATTCCCTCTGCAAATCATATTTCATTGCACACTGGCTACAGCCGCTTCAACAGAACTTTCCACGTTCACATTTTATGGCGATGTCTCAGCTCACTTTATGTATCAATCTACCAGCTCAGTTTATTTAACATAATAACATATTACATATCTCAGTAGACTGGTTCACCATGCAGGCTGTACCAGTGCTGGTGTTAAGCAGTTAGAAGATGGATGATGATGATTATGGCATAATAATAGTGTTGTTGTTGTCAGTTGTTAATACTGAATGGTCTAGAGTAACCAATTTTTAATAATTACTTGGGCAAGGAAATCTGTGTGCTTGTGTAAATGTGATTTCATCATGCCTTTGTCAAAATTCTCCAAATCGCTTCACTACCCTTGCTAGCCTGACTTATTTAGGCAGACTTCAGTGCTTGTTTTCTGTCCCCTCCACTGCCAGACACAAGTCAAACATGCGGACATACCCAACAGAAACGTCCCTCGCAGCTGGTTCCAAAAGGAAAATTTACAAAGATGAAAGCATTCCTGCTAGACCAGTTTGTAAAAATGTGCAAAGGAAGTCTTGCTGGGTGATAATAACAGCACTTATTAATCTTGTTATTTCAGCTAAGTTAAGAATTGTGCCACTAATGATAAATATTGCAAGCTTACAGGTCTAGAAATGGAAATTCTCACTATGCCATGTCTGGTCATTTAACTCACTCAATTGTACAATTTCAGGACAAAAGAAAGCATACACCAGATTGATCCTGTCACATATGGTGTTCTGTAGTTACGTCCAGAGAACATTAGATAAGCAGTACTGTAATCATAACAAAACAAATCAGAACGAAAGTTGATGTGCAGCTGTTTTCCCTCCCTTTCGTATCCTCAAACTCAGCTCATCTTTCAAAATGGTTGAGCAGAAGTCCAAAGGATGTTCTGAGTGAAATTCACTCTGCTCTCCCTCTCAAATGCTAATTTAGGTCTAGGATCTGACCTTTGGGTCACGTTTAACCTGACAGGCAAACAAGCAAAATGATACCACTGCAACAGTCATGCTGTTAAACGAAACTTCAGTTAACCCTCTTAAAAGGACCACGTACAAACAAAAGTCCTATGACGAACTGAGAGCTCCTAAACTGGTGTTTCCAACTGGAAGCCAAGTGCCAACCGTTAGTAATTCACCAGTGAGCTGTCAATCTCTCAGTTCTTTGTCCAAATTTGCTCCGGCGTTCGGTGGACAAAGAAACCAGCCAATTATGTCAAGAAACGAGCTGCTGAACTCACGGTTTTGAAGTCATGGTGGCTACACTCCTGGCCCTGGTAGCGGCAGTAGAGCATCATGTCCTTCAGGTCATGGCCAACACGCTCGGAGAACTCCTTCATGCTGAAGGGCTTCGGCTTGTAGCCTGTGAAGTTCGCCCGCTCGGTCAGGACCTCCAGAACGTCGGCGTCGGCAAGGTGGGGGTCCGGGATGCGCAGGTGCACGTCGAGCAGCGCCAGGAGCTCGCCAGCATGGTACAGGTCATTGCGGGTGAGACTGTTGAAGCGGTAGGGGTTCACATTACAGAACGTGACCACGGGGAACACCAGGCTGCTGGAGGCAAAGGAGTCTACGCTGATGACGTGGGGGTGGGAGAAGTAGTAGGTCAATCGCTCGGCGCTCTCCAGGACGAGCAGGCCCACCGAAGCCAGGAAAGCAGCGGCCCAGAGGAGCCTGCGCGGCGAGATGGGCCCATATGCAAATACAAAGCGCAGTCCATGCAATGTTGTGTGGTGGACAAAGATCTGCCAAGACGAGAGCTCAGAGCTACCAGAGCTGGCCTCACTCCCACTGCTCTCCTTTAGGTCTCGCATGATTGACAGCGCCAACCCCCTTCAGACTCCCAGCCCGGAGAGCCACACGTCCTGTAGAAAACATAGACCAGGGTGAAGAAGTGAGAAATGGAGATTTTTTTTTTTTAATGCTTGTTAATTCCTCCCACCTTCACAGACCAGTGTGTACTCCACCATTGGCTTGCTCCAGCTCTCCATCAGAATGAGGAATGGAGAATATGATGTAGAGAAATAGGACTACCCCTTCAGAACATTCATTCTCCAGCATCCAACTCGCACTTTCATTGACAAATATTGTTTATTCAAAGGGAATATTGACAACAAAGTGACTCCTGTATGAGTCACACACAGTAATAAAAAAAAGCCTATGAAATGTTTTTCTTTTTTTAGTACACATGTACAGAAATCCCCTTTCAGACACATTGATATATGCACACTGTCAAAGCACACACACACACAAACACACACACACACACACAAGAACATGCTTCATGCTCGTCTGTCAACATCAACAAATCAAAGCACCTCTCTTTCAGCCTAGCGAGTTGACATCCATCCTGCATGCCTGTGTGCCAGCGCGTGTGAGCGAGCGTCTTTGTGCGTGAGGGAGGAGGGGTGAAAGGGACGGAGCCCGGCGATCAGCGCCGCTGCTTAGTCCCACACGCCGGGTCCCGAGTCCTCCGGCTCCTTTCCATCCAGGCGCCGTCGCGGCTCTCTCTTCTTCCCGGCTCGTCCACGGAAGCTGTGAACGAGAACGGCAGTCACATACACATAAATACGCACACACACTTTGTCGCTTTCATTCAGCTGGAGGGGGGCGTGGGGTAGGGGAAGAGAGGGAAGAGCGAGAGGGAGGGAGAGAGACAGAGAACGCTCACACACTCACACTCCCCATCCTCTATGCTGGTGCTTACTCTGATTGCATCCGGTTCAGATTTTTCTGTCCCCTTTCTTTGTCCTCTTGCTGTTTTTTTTTTTTCTTTTTTTTTTAAATTCCAATCTTCACAGCAGATGGGACAAACGAATGCAGGGCGCGAATGAGAATGAGCGGGAATGAAGAAAACGATGACAGGGTGGACGTACAACTCAACAGGGTGGACGTACATGCAGGTGACAGAAGTGGAGCCAGATTGCTACTAGGGCGTTGCTTTTACACAGTAACTGTCGAGGTTCCTGCAAGCAGATTGCCGCTCCAGCTAAGCAGCAGAATAAGAAAGGCGTCCTCCTCACCACTGACAGATAGGGGACTAGTGACAGGACGGGAAGCCCGGCCTCATCACCGGGACCTGCTGTTCAGGGAAAGTGACCGACAGCAGAACGATCACCTAAATAAGCTCGAAGTTTCTGACATCCCAGAAAGGTTCCCAGATTGGTGTGTTTGTCTCTTTTGTTTTTTTTAACATTTTACACAACAACTCGCCGTGAGACGGCAGGTGGTGGACGTTTCACGGCCAGGTGTGTAGGACTGCGGGGTAAGTAAAAGAAACCTGTCTGAGGCGTAAACAGATCTAGAAAACGATGGCCAAATTAAAGCTTATGACGCCGGCAGGTGGAAACACTGACTCACCGTTCGAAAGGCTCACACTCCATCTGAACTTGTGGTTTATATCCTTGTCCTGTGTTGTTTATTCCTCTAGGAGATACAAACTGCCTTATTATTCTTTGGAATAATTTTACAGCATTGTCCAGCTTGGACCCAGCTCCACGTCTTACTCCCCCATCCCTAACAGCAATAGAGGTAAAGAGTCTGAATCTTGAAGCAAATCTCCTAAGCCAGGTACTTAATCTGAACTGCTACCCAAAACCCTACAGGTTCAACAAGGCACATCTAAGGAAGAGGAGGAGGCTTGAGTGCTTTGCAAAGCACAGACCCTGAGGTTGCATATGAATTCATAAGCAGGGCCTTACATGAGAGGAACACTAAACAAATGCATGAGAGGACTGTTGAATATCAAGAGTCCAAAATGAAAATATCTAACCCATATCAGGCAGAAGAACGTAGGGGCTTTGAATAACAATGAGACACAGAGTCAGTCAAAGTGGAACGTTTTACTAAAGAGCACTTCCTCAAAAACCAACCAGCTGAAAATCAGTGATGAGAATCAGTGAACGCCTTCTAGTCTGGATGAGGCCCGGGATCAGGATCAGGAGGTCTGGATCAGGATCAGGAGGTCTGTATCAGGAGAAAAGACAAACGTCAGAGAGTCGGTGGCCTGCATGTTTATCAAGGGCATAGTGAGGGAGCTGATGAAGCCAGCAGAGATAGCTCATGTGACAAAGTTTCAAAATATATGTGTTTAATTTCCGGACCCAAAGTGCTCATGACAGACAAGAAAGCAGCAAATGACATAGTAAAATATGGTAAATATTTTCTTTATACATGATAAGAGGTACAATTCACATTTGATAAGTATGTATTATGTCTGTTTCATTATCATTAATTGATGGTAATTATATTAAATGAGGATTTCGGGCAAGTCATATACAGTACAGTGCTTCCTTCATCAAAGTTTTCTGCAACCCATGATCAAATATGCAGTTGCTGTATTCCCCTAATATTTCTTCATTACAGAGTAAAGTGAGATGGCTCCTTTCACCCTATTTGGAAGCATGTCGTCTTGTGTTAACACCATATGTGATAGCTACCCAAATCCACTCCAGACACTTTCCAATTATAAAAGGAGTATAAGACTCAGACAGCCCAAAAAATATCACCGTCAAACTCCCAAAAGGCTCAGCGGTTGAAGGCATTCTCCCCGTGTGATCACAGTTCAAATCATTCTCTCGCTCACTGATTGCAACCAGGAGCTCCTGGCAGTAGAATTATTAATTGGTTTCGTTCCACTAAGGGAGGGAGAGAAATTGGCTGGTATTAGTTGGCCGCCTGCAGTAAGGGTGCAGTCGAGTCTGTTAGGCACCTGTGAGTTGCTGGTTCGCCAGTGGAGAGGGTCGGTCGCATTACTGCTCCTGTCGGACTTCCCACGCAGTGTCAGTCGCAGTCTGAGGAAGCATGGGTGTGTGGTATCAGCATCAGTCACAGGCTGAAGAGAGGGGGCTAGTGCAGGCAGGGAGAAGTGTCGTCTTCCAGGAGACGCACATCATAGGACGCTGAGAAAGATCACACTAAAGACAAGGGTGTCCTATTCATGCTGTTAATGCGATGTTAAGACATTTCGACGGATGTGAGAAGAAGCTCCCCAATGCCAGTTCATTACAGGGATTCTTTTTGTTATTATCTTTTCATAGCATACTGAATTATACCCGCATAGTCAGGTCATGGGGGGGCGGAGCCTGTCCCGGGCAGCCTAGGGCACAAAGCAGGGAACACCCTGGATGGGGTGCCAACCCACCACAAGGCACAACCACAGTGCGTTCACATATGTCTACCAATGTCCCCTCCTGGGTACTTTTTCCCAGGCTCCATAGGTTAATTTCATTTTGGAGATGCAACATATTTGCAAACAAATGAATGTGTTTCATTGTCTAAATAAAGACTGCACTGCAGGCTCTGCGGCATCCATGCGCACGATGCAGCTGTTCCATTTAACGAGAAAATGTTCAACTTGTTGGATGTCTGAGGTGCATGGGGGGGAACACCAACCTTGTGTTTCTTTAAGTCATAGACATGGGTGCTGGGTTTTGTTATTAAGGAAAACTCAACTAGGTCAAAATCAGTATGATTTTATCAAGGCTGCTTTGTGCTTGGTAACAAGGTACTTCTCAATGTTTCTTCCTTAAATGGTCAGTAAAATTGTAAACCTGCCAGTCATCATCTAAACAAAAGAAGAGAGTCCAATAAGAGGATTCAGGCCCCCAGATGTGTGGCGGGCCTGAGCTTGACAGGAGTGACAGGTGGGGATGGTCACCCCTGTGTACCTGAAGTCATAAGGAAATGAGCTAAAGTGGCAAGTTAATTGGTGATATGATCTCAAGAACATTGTCAAGGTTCACTGGTGTTTTGAGACCAGAGGGATATGTACTGCTGTCTGAGAATTCCAAAAGACAAGGTGAGGTCAACAAAGAGGGAGGGAATGTCAATGGCAAGCTTATATTTTCTAGGTGGGAGTGGGGCCAACCCTGATGACCCGGCACGAATACGACGGACATAAAGTTAGGAAAGAGAGAGTGGGGCCATCCCTGATGACCCATTCTCCCCAATCCTGACAAAAGTGGTGCCATTGCATTGGTTTAAGTTACCAGGACCCTTAGCTACGTACAAAGGCCTTTTTTCTACATTTCATAATCTTACAGGTTCAATATGACCCCCTTCGATTCAGCCTCAGTTTGGGACAGAAAGGGTGACATGGTGGCTCAATGACAAGCACTGCTGCCTCACAGTCCAGCAGGGAGTGAGAGGGGAGCTTGCCTCTTCTCCCTGTGCTGCCCAGGTGTCCTCTGGGTCATCGGGATGTAAGTGCGTGTGTTTAGTAATGCCTTGCCATTATGGAAAGATAACTCTGAACTTCTATACACTCTGCCTAGGATCTGACGGACACACAGTGGGACCAGACATTTATGGTAATTCCAATTAGCTTAACCGCCCATTTGCGCTAATTAGGTTTTCAAATTCATTTTTGTTAATTATCAAATTAAACAAAGCACTCAGCCTCACTGCTGGGTTAGTCATGCTGTTCAGCTGAGATCATATGTCTCCAGTGAGCTTGGATTTGGCAGAAAACTCACTGAAGATGCTGTGTGAGGACCAAAAAGCAGTGTTTACAATCAGCTGTGACAAATCCTTTGTGATCCGGTGCAGCCAAAGAGCAGAATAGTACAAATAATAAAACCCTTTTATTTCTTAAAAAAAAATGTTCATTTTAACTCTCACAAAGGTAATTACTTGTTGTTATAGCCCTGTATTTGCTCATTTATTACTGCAAAAAATGAAAGAACACCAGCATAAAGAATGCATATTTGAAAGAAAAATCATTTTCGATAATAAAGAAATAATTGTCAGGCCCATGACAACTGAAATGAACATATTAACTGTCATTTTGGCTAGCACTGATTTAGGTGATGATGATGATGATGAGACGATCAGTAGAACCAACAGGTGTTTCTTTCTACTGCTTTTTGAGAGCCTGTGCATACAGTACAGGTACAGAGCATGAAAAGGTTTCATATTGGATTCCGATAGTAACTGAGAGTAACTAAAACAGCATTACTCAGAAGTCGGATTTGATCGGTACAGATGGATGCTGTGGTCAATACATATGATTAGACGTCAGGATGGTGGAGGAAAGGGGAAAAGACTGTAAATGACCTCAGAAACGAGATGGAGGGATACGAAAATTACGAATAAAATGAGGCCCTGCAGCAGAGAGATCTCAACAATTTGGGAGATTCTCATAACCTCTTTGCATTATGAGATGAGCTGCTGGGACCTTTGGGAACATCAGGTTGCTGCTTTAAGCTGTAGAGACAGTGAACTGAGACAGGTATGCTTGTGAACGTCGAGGCTGAGACAGATATGCTTGTGAACGTCCAGACTAAGACAGGTATGCTTGTGAACGTCGAGGCTGAGACAGATATGCTTGTGAACGTCCAAACTAAGACAGGTATGCTTGTGAACGTCCAGACTAAGACAGGTATGCTTGTGAACATCCAGACTGAGACAGGTATGCTTGTGAACATCCAGACTAAGACAGGTATGCTTGTGAACGTCAAGGCTGAGACAGATATGCTTGTGAACGTCCAAACTAAGACAGGTATGCTTGTGAACATCCAGACTGAGACAGGTATGCTTGTGAACGTCCAGACTGAGACAGATATGCTTGTGAACATCCAGACTGAGACAGGTATGCTTGTGAACATCCAGACTGAGACAGGTATGCTTGTGAACATCCAGACTAAGACAGGTATGCTTGTGAACATCCAGACTGAGACAGGTATGCTTGTGAACGTCTAGACTAAGACAGGTATGCTTGTGAACGTCGAGGCTGAGACAGATATGCTTGTGAATGTCCAGACTAAGACAAGTATGCTTGTG
>JAACJT020022864.1:14472-29418 GCA_009936485.2 Gymnarchus niloticus | reverse complement strand
GTGACTGGTCCCAGTGGCTCAGTGAATGGCACAGTGGCTCAGTGACTGGTCCCAGTGGCTCAGTGACTGGCACAGTGGCTCAGTGACTGGTCCCAGTGGCTCAGAGAATGGCACAGTGCTCAGTGACTGGCACAGTGGCTCAGTGACTGGTCCCAGTGGCTCAGTGACTGGCACAGTGCTCAGTGACTAGTCCCAGTGGCTCAGTGACTGGTCCCAGTGGCTCAGTGAATGGCACAGTGGCTCAGAGAATGGCACAATGCTCTCCCAGCACCACCGTGGCTGTGTTTGTGGGGTTTCAGTGTTATTTCTCTGTTTGCACAGGATGCTTCTAACGGTAACCCTGTCCAAAATCAGGCGAGTCACCTTCCATCTTCCGTAACGACTAGTCCAGTAGTGGTGGTGGTGACACGTGACTAGTGTACCAAGAGTATCGTTACCTTCACTGTGTGTTGAAATGATCTTGCATTGGGTAACTGGTGGTGGAGAATATAGTTATAATTAAATAACAGTTTCCTGCATGTCTGACAATATTTCTGCTTTTCTGGGGTTCTGGGGTTGTCGGCGTTATCGAACAGCCTTGCCAAAGCACTGTCAGATCACATATTTTTCTTCTGTTTACTCCCTTCTTTCAGGAACCGAGCCGCTGTGCTCCAGAGGTTCTGTGTACATCGTCAGCAGGAACTTCTGTACATGACCAGTAATCGGAAGGTACCGATGGCTACTTTATTTTGTAGGAATCATGTTGCTTGGCCCTACTGACAGCTTGTCAAGGACAGGCTGAGTGGCGAGAGGGTCCCTTGGCGTGATCTGTCATATGATGCCTTTCTGAAATTGTTCTTCATCGTCATTCACCTCTGCTGAAGACTGAAACTTATGTAGGAAAAACTTTGGTCATTACTAAAAACCAGAGATGGCTCTTTTCACCATCAAGAAGGAGGGGAGGTAAAGGAAGCACTGAACTCAGTGGACCCTTAAGTGAGGGAACAAGCGTCACATGCCATATTGTTAAAAGCAGAATGCCAAAAGAGCATCTCCAAGATCGACAGGCCCAGTCAGTAAACTCCGTGTACGTCGTTAGGTGGCCCACGGACGTCGACGGATGTGTGTGTCTTTCCCACATACTGCACCAAAGGGCTCCTTTCAGTACAATTATCAAAGGAATCTCAAAGCATTATACAGTCAAATATTGTCTGACTGGAGGATTTTTTTCATTATGAATAATTAAATATTTTAAATATGAACTTTTTATATTTAAATTCCTGTGATGCCATTTTTACTGCTACAGTTTTTTAATAAAGTGTGATAGATCTAGTTTGGCATAACTCGTGCTGGCTGTCAATCAGACATATGTACCTCCGTGTTCTGTTAAAAGGGAAAATTTGTTCTTAATTTCCAAATCTCCTCACATATCCCTAGAGCTGTACAGAGCTAATGCATTATGTCAGACTCAGGTAATACATTTTCCCAAAAGCTGTGAAAAGGACATTGTACAGATTACAGTGAGAATCAGACAAAATATATACAGGAAAAAAAAAAAGATGATTATCATTTGCTACACTAGTTGGATGTTTGAGTCCAGTGTCCCCGTCTATGCATACACAAACATCTCATTTAGTCCAATTACTGTCTTGCATGCCTAGAAACAGCGGTGTCTAATCACCTCCTTCATTGAGCACTCCTCTGGAAGTCCGGCAGCAGAGCGGAGGAGGTGTATCCTACAGCCCACTGAAGATGAGTCCACCTGTATTAAAGGTCCAGCTATCAATATCTACTGTAGCTGGAGGATCATTAAAATGCAATTTCGTTCACCAGAACACAAAAAGGTGTGAGCAGAATGTCTTGGCTGCCTGAGCACAGAGCTCTTGTAATAAGTAATATGTTTTTCATTAGAAATTGCCGGGAAAGACAAGGCTTTCCGTTCATCACCGATGACCGAGGTCAGAGTGAAGTTCTTTCTTGGCAACCATAAGTGTCAGCCTCAGTAATCGCTATGGAGTGCTGGATACTCTTAGCACTAAATAAAAGCTGCTGTTAAATTCTCACCATTTCAGATGTTGTTGACTGTTTGCAAAAAAAATGTTGTGTACACTATGACAGTCAAGCTGTGTGTGTTGTGCTTTGTGGAACTTGGCACTGCAACTTCGAAATGAGGTGATTTAAAGCAAGAACACGTGGGGAATGCAGAGAGAATGCATACAGACACGGGGCTGGGGTACACCCTGGACGGGATGCCAGTCTATCACAGGGCACGGGGCTGGGGTACACCCTGGACGGGATGCCAGTCTATCACAGGGCACGGGGCTGGGGTACACCCTGGATGAGATGCCAGTCCATCACAGGGTAGGGGTACACCCTGGATGAGATGCCAGTCCATCACAGGGTAGGGGTACACCCTGGACGGGATGCCAGTCTATCACAGGGCACGGGGCTGGGGTACACCCTGGATGGGATGCCAGTCTATCACAGGGTACGGGGCTGGGGTACACCCTGGATGAGATGCCAGTCCATCACAGGGTAGGGGTACACCCTGGATGGGATGCCAGTCTATCACAGGGTACAGGGCTGGGGTACACCCTGGACGGGATGCCAGTCTATCACAGGGCATGGGGCTGGGGTACACCCTGGACGGGATGCCAGTCTATCACAGGGCACGGGGCTGGGGTACACTCTGGGCGGGATGCCAATCATCACACCCTGGAGTTGTGAGAACAGTGCCCCCACTGAACCACCATGTCCCCCACGTTGTTTCTTTTTTTTTTGTAAATTAAAGCAAACGGCTACAAAAACGTTCCGCTTATGACTTAATCACAGCTCTATATAGATGCTTTCCTTTCTGGGACCCACGTGATCAAGTTCATTCACTTCCTATCAGCTTTGCTCAAACATTTTGGATCAGTGTGGACTAATCAACTCAAGTTATATAGCATGAATAAAAAATATTTTTACTTTTTATAAATAAGAATATAAAATATCTTCTCCTTGGAGCAGAACCCTTGAGACTGAGCTTACATTTTAGTAAACGTTGTCTTTTCACATTGATTACCTTTTGTTGAACGTTTCATTGGGTGAATAAAAAAGACAATATCCAGTCTCTCAATATTCTACGGATTCCTTTCTGTTCGATATTCTTGCCTGAGCTTAGAAAATTGAACCAAGTTATTGGCCTTTCGTCCCAGGACTGCTGGATGCTGAGTGGAGACTCTGTAGACTGATATTACTGCTTCAAGAAAATTTATTTTTTCTGTTGATCTTATATTTGAAAATTCTGATTGTGAGAAGGTAATTAACCTACTCCTGTCTGGACTGAAATCAGTCCTATTCAGCAAGATAAATGTGTTTACTCTCTGAATGGCAACATGGAAGATTACGTGTGCTATATCCTGCTCCATTTCAGACTCAAGACGCCATACTACTACTACACTACTACTTCACTACTACAAGACGCCACCACACTAACGCAAAGTGAGATGTACTCCACTTACGGACTTCCGGCTGTCATGCAAAACACTCCCTTAACTGGCAGCGTAAACTATCTGCATTCACAAGTGATGGCGAATCTCCAGGTAAGATTAGCAGACGTACATTTGAACTGCACCGTTGCAGGCTGACAGGTTACTGGCTGCTTGAAAATAGAAAAGTATTTTACGGCGTGTATTTGCCAAGTTTTCTCGCGCTGTGAAACATCTCACAGCTATTGCACGACCCGCTGATTGAAAACAGCAATTTATGTCCCCGATTTTCATGTTAGACCTATTTTAGCATTTTAAAATGAACCGCTGAGAAGACGTGACAGCATTTTTTTAATGCCAGGAAAACCAGAGACCACCAATGTGTGACTCCCTGTTGGATCTTCAATGGGCTGTTTGTAGGGCGATAAGCAAACTGACTTAACTGATTGCTCATACCAAATGTCACATACCAAAGGTGATGAAGTCATTCGTGAACCGCTCCTGACAGGATCCTATGATCTCAGTATCCGATGTAAATTCCAGGCCTCGGGTTTGTGACATTAAAGATGATGCCTGCACTGCTTCATTTCCACTCGTTGCACGTTAGTAGAAAGATCGGTGAGATGAGAAAACAAGTTGAGAGGATGAAAACTTCACATTAGAGCTACGAGTGGCCAGCTCCTTTATTCCACTGGATCCCTGAATTGCACCAGCATTCTTGTGGATACACAGCTATACTGTACTGACAGATTTTTTTACAGCATTAATGTCTCACTGATTCAGACCTCCTGCATTAGTGAATTACGTCAGCTCGATCCTAAAGTCATGTGACCATAAGGCAAAGCAAAGACACAAGACAGAGCCTCAATTCTCACTCCTGAAGAGGCTCTCCTGGGTTCTTGAGAGCCATTCTATTTTGAACAGAGAAGAGAACCATGTGACACCAGGACTGGGAACAGAATTGCAGTTCATTGGGGCCGGGGCTTTCTTGTCAGAAAGTACAGGCTGCAGTAGGGATGGGTTCTACAAAACAAGATAAAATTTTTGCAGAGTAAAACACATTTGAGGATGTACACTCCCCCTTACTCCGAGCCTCAGTGCTGACATAAACATTTATGACGACTTCCTAATACTCCAGCCTAGTTACAGCTGTCACACCCAGCAGCAGAGCGAGTCCAGTCTGTGCAGAGTCACCTGCGGTCTTCACACCACAGTTGTTCATCGTTGACCCGTGTGTCACACCGGAGCAGGGCGGACTGTAGACCACGCTGGCGCTGAAACACTCTGTTTCTCCTTCCCACCTGAGTCTCTTCTGTGCCATCCACCATCGTTTGGTTTTTGTCATAATGTCCAGTCAATTGAAACAGTAGTTCTTGTGGATGACCCACAGTGTCTGACACTCTCAACTCGGCTTCACACTCCTGCGTTCAGCGGCTAATGATGCTAGCATGTGACCATCCCATCCAGGTTAGCATAATCATGGCAAGCCTACAGCCTACCCCAGGAACAGGAGGCATGAGGTGCTGCACGCAATGTAATAATAATATTTGGTAATTAACTTACTTCAGATTTATCCTCTTACTCATTCAAGGTGGATATTTCTGGAACAATTCTGATGTACCGCAAACCACAGGACCAAGATCAAAACTTTACCTGAGGCCTTTACCACTTTTACAGCCGGTGTATATAGTAACAGTTACAGGCTCAGAGTCATGCTCCTAACAGTTACAGGCTCAGAGTCACGCTCATACCAGTTACAGGCTCGGAGTCACGCTCCTACCAGTTACAGGCTCGGAGTCACGCTCCTAACAGTTACAGGCTCGGAGTCACGCTCCTAACAGTTACAGGCTCGGAGTCACGCTCCTACCAGTTACAGGCTCGGAGTCACGCTCCTACCAGTTACAGGCTCGGAGTCACACTCATACCAGTTACAGGCTCGGAGTCACACTCATACCAGTTTACGGACTTGGAGTCACATTCCTACAGGTTACAGAACATCTTTTTAAATTCCATGGCCATCCTTTGAACCACGGAGCTCTGCTATCTCTCAGCTTCAGGCTCTCATAGTCCAGCGGCAATATTTAATCCACTAATCAGGTTTTACATTTCTCAAAGACATACCTTAACAGCAAGCCTCAACGTGACAGGCTGTCCCAGATGAGGTCAAACACATCATATTTACCCAAGGACAGGCTGTCCCAGATGAGGTCAAACACGTCATATTTACCCAAGGACAGGCTTCTCAAGAACTCCTCTGATTGGACACTGCTTAAGGGTATTTGGTTGCACTTGAACTACAAGAGGATTTTTTTTCTGCTTTATAACATTTCAAAGTATTATTCTATACACAGAAACAGTTTTAAAACATCCTTAGAAATCATTGAACTCTAGGGTATATTATATAACTATGATTTTTTCAGAAAGCTAGAGATAATTATATCCCACACAGACAGGGCAAAATGAGTTAAAAAGTACACAAGATGAGGGATTTCCAAGTTTTTGGAGAGAGAGAGGAAAACTGAATTGCTGCGACTGGCTTCCTTTGAGAAATGATGGTATCTTTATAATGAAAATCTTCATGTATACCATGATATACAGTAAGACCACGTTAACGGCATGGCTGTCCATTACACGTGAAGACTAACTGATCAGTGCAGGCTCTCGTCTGCTACACTCACTCAGCGTTCTTGGTTAATTTCATTACATCGCCCGCTTGTTTATTACTTTTTGACAGAGTTAAAGTAGCACTTACTGTAAAACTCCAAGGCATCCACAGCACCGGGAGCTGCGGTTCTCTTGATGGATGATGCTGGGTGGACTTATTAAATCCTCGGGTCATCGCTGAGATCGTATCTGTCACCCACTGCTTTTCTTTGTAATTTTTTTGAATCAGTTTTATGCCTTAGAGCCAACTTTGAATACAACCTAAATCTAGATTTGACAAGACCAGCTATAAGAACATCAAAGGCCAGACTCTTGGCTAAACGTTTAACCATCGTCGTCAAAGCCTGCTTTTGCTAGCGGTGCAACCTTTAACACTTAAAAGGATGCTTTCTATGTGACAAAAAACTTCATTCAGGATGAAACTGAAGTGGCCCTTAGATCCTTCCGACACACGTACAGTAGAGACTGTCACCCCGCTTCTTCATTGTATCGACAGCAGACAGACCCACCTTGAAACAAATTAAAATCTGTAAATTAATTAAAAGTTAAATAGTGCGATGATTAAAAATCGGGTCATTCTGACGGGACCCATTAGATGTATTGATTAGTAGTATTAATAAACACACTACCGTAAAGTGGAAAGTTAACTGTCAAGCACAGTCACGCCAAGTGCTTTTTAACTAACAATGTCACCGTGCAGACTTTTGGAATGTGTGTGTTCTATCAGCTTTGCTCATAGATTGACTGGAATCTTTGTTTCTCGTGTGAAAAACCAAGATTTAATTGACACCATTCCAAAAGCACAGCGGTTTATAGGGATTCCTCGCCTGTTCTCTAACATTTAGGCACATTTAAGCATCAGTTCTTCATACTCTTGAAACCAGAAGCCTGCGATGGCATTTTAATGGTTCTCTGACCCCACACCAGTCCAAAGGAATCAGCGTTCCCATCAAAACGAGCTGACTTTCACAGGCAGGTAAAGGTTAGGGATTTTAAATAAAAACCGATTTTAACAAAGGAAACACTAAAGTCAAAGCGGAATACACTAGCATGCATTTCTTAAGCTGTTTACCAAAACGCCGGCTTTGTAATTCATATCAGTTGCTAATCTGATTTGTGTGTTAGGCAGACACATCGCAAGGCCTTTTTGCATCTGATACCTGCGTGATCAACCGAATCTGAGTTAAATGCAATAAATAAAGACGTGGAAACAGAGAACGTGAGTATGCCAATAACGATGTCGCCTTTATTACATTCTTCAAGTTCTCAGTTCAGTCCTTAATAAACGAAATGATTTATTGAAGCCGCAGTCAGTACTGTCTGTTTATTCACTGGGGATGCGGTGGCTGAAATAGAATTCTTTGATGTCTAATTAAGAATTCCACGCACGCAGAAGTGTAGCTTCTAAATATTTCTGCCAGAGAATGTTGTTATATTACACAGGTATTGTTATGATTGCATATTGCTGTTTAGAGATTTGCTGGTCATATTGGAACCCATTTACAATGAAGTCAATGTGGCTGCATTGCACTGCTAGGTGGGGAGGCTGGGGTGCTGGATGTAAAAAGACGTTTTTTAATTGAAATGTTCAGACGGCGTGTGTGCCGAATCACACTGCAACATGCGACTCGCTACGAGGAAAATCTACCACGCCGTAACGTTTAATCTTTGCTGCCTTCTGCGGTGACGTTTTTGTTCCTATGAATCAGCCCCCCTCGATGCCATTTACGCCGCCACCAGCTTCCCGCCAGCACCGTGGCGGAAATGCAAAATGGAGGGTTAATCTCTCATTCTGAGCTGCTAGCCTCTTGGATGATGGATTCCCCCCCCCCAACTTGTGCAGGGAAATATTTTCCCCGTTATTTCTACTGGCAATAAAGTGTCCAGGAGAGGCTCCAAAATCAAGATAGATTGAATCGCATCTGAAATATGAAAGAAACAAAATCATTATTCATGTAACTGCAAGTGGTCTTGCCCTGAGGGTCTTTGAAACCTGTTTCTGTCTCCTCATTCATTCCGTTTTTTAAATCAAAGTAAGAATTAATCACTTGCTGGCAGGTTGGCGTGGCCATCGTTTGCATGTCCGGTGCCAAAATGTGGACTGTTGGAGTTTGAATAAAACTTACACCATTTAGACAAAACGATCTTACGTATGTGAAAACTACACAAGCAGACTGACAGATACTTGCCTGCATAAAACAGTTAAGTTGAACACATTTTGTAAAACAAAATATCGTTTTGGCTGACCAGCATGTTTTGTCTCATCACCACAAAATACAGGGCATTTTATAGTTCTTTGAAAAAGAGAGAACCAAAATTGTATCAACCAAAGATCATCTTATGGCTCCTTGAAAAAATTGCTTGTTTTGATGCCATTCGTATGGATTTTTTATGATTTTTTTTTTTTCCCATTGATTGCATGCATTTGTTGTCCCATCCATGATATCCTCCATCTCGGTTCTGTGTACTTCCTCAGATTGACTCCAGGTTCTCCATAGTCCTGTTCTGGAAGATGGATGGATGACTATACAGTCAGCAGAAAAAGAAGACTGTCCCACAATGTCCTCCATCCCTGCTCCATCTTACACGGTGTGGTCTTAGTTAGGACTCTCCTTGCTAAAGTGATCTCTTCACATACAGACCTACTCCTGTAACAAATTTCATCATTATTACTATTTATTGGGAGCTTAATGAGCATGCACGTTTCAGTGACATTTTTGCATCTACTGTATTTTTCCAATCATTCCTACACCTTTAAATGAACGGCATGTGATTTTTCCCAAACAGACAAACTCATCATCGACGTGAAGTTAACTATGAACACATCGCCACCTTCCAGCAAGATAAGCGACGGGGGAGCCGTTCACGTTGTGATGTGGGAAGCCGGTCAGGACGGATTTAAAGTATCCCAGTCAGGACAGATTTAAAGTATTTACACAAAGATAAGGCTGCCATAAGATAAAACACGAGGTTTTATTTGGAAGAACAACACGGTTTTACATCAGTCCTCATTTTAAACGGCAGCCAAGTTCAATGTCATGTTGATGCTTCATTTTATCTCTACCGCTAAACATAGACAGAGCGTGAGAATCACTGACCAAGTCTGGAACCTTGTGACTCGCACCCTTTCTCGTACAACGGAGACCAAAATTCATCACTCATTTAAATCACTGCATGTTTGTCCCCAGCAGTCCGGCAGACTGTTCCTATAGATATGACTCGCTTCCAAAACGTCTAAAATAGAGGCTGCTCACTGCATGGGGCTTTCTAAATGTGTTTTGACACGATGCTGTGAGTTTAAGTAACACAATACCTCACCCACTATCAGCATCTGTCTGAGTTCCTTGGCTGGAATTAGAATGCAGAATGTCAGTTCTATTTGACAAGGTAAAGCAGAAGCTCTCTTTTTCTAAAGCCAGGAGCCGTCGGAGGGTTGAGGTAGCTGTATTTTAATGACAGCGTTAGAGCAAGTTTAGCTCAACGCATTTACAAGCATCCAGCATCATTACAAAATGGTCCACCAGTCCTTCTGCCTATCATCCATCCATCTTATCCTGAGCAGGGTCACGGGAAGGGGGTTCTTACACCACTCCCAGGGAGCACAGCGCCCGGGGCTGGGGTACACCCTGAATAGGGTCTGAGATTTGACATATGCACTGCTCGGAGCCAGTTAACAGAAACATGGCACCAACGGTATCCAGAATTCGATGAGCTCTTCCACCACTGACGAACCCGTCATCCTGACGGAAGCCGGAGGCCCAGGACATCACCGGACCTCCATGCCCAGTTGACGTATCCGGCTCGAGACGGAAGGTTTCTGCTGCAGAATATTTTCCTCGAATAGTCCTCGCTTTCCAAAAAAGGGCAGAAAACCAAATTTCTTTTCACGCGGCTACTTTTATTATTTTTGAAATCGCTTCAGCGTTCTTGACATCTGAGGGCAAGAAAAATCAAAGAGTGGTTAATAACGATCAAAGAGAGCCTGAGCCACATTTCGTTATCATAACATCAAAACAACGTTCGCATGACCCTGACGAGGACTAATTAAAGTTACTATTATTATCTTTATTTCCATTCTGATGGAATTGTGCTTTTCTCTCCCTTTTTACACAGAACCGAGGCGGTCAGTTGAAAAAAAAAAAATATGTACTGTTTCATAATTAAATTAAACCCACTGATTGCAAATGAAAATGCATGCCATGTACAGCTGAAGACTTCAGTTTGCTCTCGACGGGCATCTAAAAATAAAATCCGTGAACACACAGCGGTACAATATTGATTTCTTCAAATGCAACTTTATTAGACGTGCAACAAAAAACCTCCACCATCGATTCAATGCCGAATATACGTTTTACACGAAATGATACCAAAAAAACAACGAAAGGGAACTTTTTTTTCTGAGGAAAAGCCCGGGCTCTCAGCAGCAAACTGCAGCTACCATAAACGACACTGCAAAGCTGCTACAGTGACGTGACGTACGGCACGGGAGCAACGGTCAGCTGTGAAAACGTCCTAGTTATGTGGGGTGACCGTACCCTGCTGATAGATGTACACATTACCACTGGCCTAGCAAACACAAATCGATCAGAGCGAAGCTTGTAGCTCAACTCCAACTAGCTAAAGCATATTAATGTACGACTTAATGGTCCCACAGTTAATGGTGCGCTCTGGCCTGACTCTCACCAATACTGGATCTGTGGAGACCATGGCAACATGGGAAAACGACAGAAGATAAAGAGATGAGAAGCAGACACTCGGTACTGCTCATTACGCCGTTTACATATCTCTTAGGGCACGTTCTATACATTACCTACAAACTGTACACAGACAATTACCAGCCACGATTTGTAACTCCTCTCTGCGTCTACACAGAGTTTTACACTTTGTCATGCTGCAGACAGGGCTCGAGGGAGTTGATCTGGATGACTGACACGGAGTGGCACCTTTTAAGGCCATGAAAATAACGAAAACACTCGAGAAAGTTACGGCACGTTTTTAATCCATAATGATACACGGCGCCCAAAATGAAGACCCGAGTCAAATTGGACTTGCATAAATGAAAAGGGACGTGACAACCAGAAAGGGACCAGGCAACCAGATCTATAGTTAAAATGATTCACTAATTATTCAGGGCCGCGGTCTTTGTACAATATTAAACTTTTATTTCTATCCTTGAAAAAACTACAAAACTACAAATATTGTACGAGGACACGGCTGATGTTTATTTTTTGTGTTGCACAGATACCAAATTTTTGTTTTTTTTCTCTGTTCGTTCCCGGCATGACATAACTTCATAAACATTACTGTTGACTAATGTTAAATAAATTCATTGGCTTACTTCACCTGACTGCATGGCTACAAACTGAACCAGGATCTTCAAAACAGAGAAAACGTTATCATTCAGCAAGCAGGACTTGAAAGAATGGTGTAGCTGAAGGAGCATTGCTAAGGCAACCAGTGCAGAGTCAAGCTTCCAAGCGCAGAGCTCTACCTGTACAGAAATAACATAAGGAGAGCTGAAATGCCAGCTAACACAAACAAGAACACGACAATGTTCTAGAAAAGACAGGAAAAAAAGTATTCTCTTTCTGACATCTTTAAGATGTGGCGAAAACAGGAGGGCCTCGTAAAGCTGAAACAGCAATGTGGCAAAAACGGGCTGAAGGGAGGTTTTCTCAGAATGTCCCTCGTTACCGGGCCAGCCTGCTTCAGCGCTGAAGCTGTCTGCTTTTTTATGATTCGGAGTAGACCACTAATTCAGGATATCTAGCGGTAAGGAGAAATTTGGCAGTTAGCGGTTTTGTGAAGTTGTCCGTCAATTCGAGCATGCTGAATTTGAAGTTAAAAAGATGTGAGGCTCAGTCGTGACTTAGTGAAATGACATTTTGCCGGGGTTACATTCATTGGCATTGTGACTGAATAATAAATCAAATCTATTTTTCCAAGGAGTGCTACAGAGCACTAACTAGAAAAGGACGGCATATTTAAATGAAAATCACAGACTGAATAAAATACTTTTTGGTCAAATGGTTCCTGTGTGGCTCAGTCAAGTGTTGCATTTCACCTGTGATAAAAGGTGCCAGTTTAGATCCGCCGTATATAATGATCTGGAAAGTTAAAGGGAAAATGATTCAACCATGGGCATAAAAATACACAGGAAGGCATTTTACCTCAAATATCTGACTGTAATGGGATCGTACGAAAGCACCTCACCAAGCAGTTACATTCATTAAGCTTTACATTTTAATAGTTTTTTCTGGTATGGGTTTCTATTATATAAAAGCAGGCCAATTTCTTTTACACGACTTGCATTTTTTTTCCTCCTATTCAGTGCTATATTTTGGTTATCAGCAACGCACTTCTGAAAACTAATGTTGGATTGCTTTAGCGGGGACATGCATGAAATCCATATGAACTGACTTGTTACCAGCAATCAAGGGCATCGTTTGAAATGAAGAAAGGCTGCCTGGAGAGAGATTGTCAGCAAGCAATTAATGTATTTCATTAGTGCGACGTGCCCTGCATGACCGGCGGACGGGCAGTCAGACCACTCACAGACATTTTTATAAGCAGCAGCTCTGCCGACGACCTCAAAGGCAAAAGAAAAAAATAAATAAATAACAGCACAAACAGCACGGATGCTGATTGGGTCTGTTAGCGCTGTGATTTGCTTCTGATCGGCCGCGTGCAGTTCAGCAATTCCGTGCGCTCTCTCGGCTGTGATTGCCGGAACACAGCTTTGATAGTAAAATATTACCCAAAGGCAGAGATTGGTATTTCGGGAGCTGGCCCGCTCAGATCCTGTGGTGATGACTGTAACATAGGCCTTGCGGACACACCTCCCTCACATCTTTACGGGATGCGTTTAAATGCCAACGTTGGTCTAGCTCCAGGAACAAACATGAAAATGATCGCATGACGTGGGGTCGGGAGGAAGGGATGGGAGAGGAGATGGGTGTAGCCAAACGATGGAGACGAAAGGTGAGAGTAAAAATAAGGCGGAGGGTCAGGGATGCAGCAGAAGTAGGATGAGAGCTCAGGTCACAGGCTTGTGGGAGAGAGATTGGTGACAACAAATGAATCCCATCGTCACCTCCGTCCGGTCGATTTCACAGCCAGTCTCTGAGAGAGCCAAAGCTGGCTGACTAGTGCTTACGAGAAGCCCGGGATGCTCTTTTTAAATCTCACTGATTGGCAAAATGCACTGTGCTTGGAACACCACGCATGAGATTCCACTCGCTTTTCAAGCTTGCGTATACCTGAAGCAGAGTCTGATTGACCGGACGTCTGACCCAGTATCTACGCTCTCCATGCCACATCCCCCAGCCCTGGCTGGATGATTCAAGGCTCTCAGGCTTGCCTTCCTGTCCTTCCTCCTGCATGCAGGTGATGGGAAGCGTGACTGTGCCGCCTGCAATAATGGAATTATTTACACAGGTTACACAGCTGCACCAAGCAGCACGCTGCCACCGCACCCCAGAGCTCAGCGACGGCTCTAATCACCCTCGAACACACTGGCTTTGCAAATGCAAACAGCCCCTAGAACGCCATCTTTGGCTGGCAACCACAACGCCAGCTTCTATAAATGCAGTTTATGTGTTTACAGCCTTAATTAATGGTGCATGGCATTGCTCTTGGACCCTTAGATAGGGCAAACATGTGACTGATCCACAATAAACTGTTCTCAAAATACATAAACAACAAATACGGATAAACAAAGGTAGGGCAGAGATGCACATATGCATGCAACTAAGCAATTAAAGTGACTCGCGCCGAAATCCAAAGTTATTTTAAGTGCTGTTCACTCTGCAGGGAATCACAGCTGTGAAGCTGGCTAATTCTCTTTAATAATACATGGAGTATGCCGGCAATGCCTTGCAGAGCTGTGCATTAATGAAAAGGAATTCAGCAGGAAGACACGCAGAAACGCAACGCAAAAACCCACGCCAGTTCTCACCGTTATGACGACGAGACGGTGCACAGATAGGCGATGAGGTCAACTTCAGAGATTTAGGAAAGGGCTGACTCTGTCTACGTCTGTCGTGATCTGGAAGACAGGATGCACAAGAATGAAAGGTAATGGAAAGAAGCTTTATTAGGATGGGTGGGTAACAAAGAAACCCTCTATAATAATGGCACATCCCTCCATCCCACAGTGATATTAACACGGACACGTCGGGGGATCGGCCCGCACAGAAAGGGCTCGTGGAATGAGGCACCGTGGGGTGGGGGCCACTGTATTTTAACCCTGGAACAGGAAGGGGAAAGAGGAGGATAACTGTTACAGTGAACACGAAAATGCACGTGGTCTCACGCCATTCTTGGCTTCTTTCCCCTCGGAGACGGTCCTGGGGACCACCACTCCACGTATCTTGTATGAAAGGGTTAATAATAAACAGCCCCCCCCCAAGGGGGGCTTTCTCACCACACCAGCACGATCGAATTGTTTCTGTACCCATCCAGAGACACACGATAAATCTCTGGAACATCGATTAGCTTTTGTGCCTACGTACATGTGTGTCACGTGGGATAATAATTCCGCCAGGACCGATGTTTATGACCACGCCACACCGGGGAACACTGATCGCAAAAGCCATGCGTGTGCATGAATCAGTTTGGAGCCATCAATTCAGCCATCTGTTCCCTACGGGAGGACGACGGTGCAGGTATTGAGAAACTCACGCCGGCGTGGTAGACACTGAGGTTGGACCAGATCTGAAGCCAAATCCCTGGAGAACGTGCAGTGACGCATTCGGGCATTCGGGCGTTCGGGGCACTCCTCATAGCCTCGTCCTAATGTTCAGGCAAGATCAGCACTCTACACAGGTACAGA
>JAACJT020022864.1:0-14372 GCA_009936485.2 Gymnarchus niloticus | reverse complement strand
GATCAGCACTCTACACAGGTACAGACACGCAGAGCTTGTCATCACAGTGCGGGAGCCGGCGGGCTCTACTACCTCTTGACAGGATACAGGAAATTACAGTTAAGCAGCAAAACTTCATGCTACATATTCCGGCACGGCAATATGAACAGCGACAAAGGTAAACATATCCCAAGCAGATAAAGAATTCGAGCTACACAGCCATGGAGTCCCCACATCTGCCAGAAATGTAGCATTTACCCCTCATACCAACCAACGCCTGTATAAATATGGTACATCTGCAACTTCCATTGCACCCGCCCACGTACTGATATTCCCTCATTAAATTTACACAGAAACAAAGGTAAAACAGCCGAGTGGCATTTAGAGATGTCACGGTACAAAAATGCATCTCCCTGCCGTTTCTTAAACAGTAACTCGGCCCGATTGTCAAAAACAAACCGCACATTGTCGGAGACAGCACCTTGTCTTACCATATTGTAAAATATTTGATTTAACTATCGAGTTGACGTGTTCTTAGGTTGCAAGCATCACTGCTATTGCCTGTATAAATGTGAGCCAGTGTATTCAGCCCTCCATATGGTTCCTAAATGTGGGAAAGCCTCTAGGAGACACTGAACGCGCTAACTTGAATTTAGCTGCTCTAGACCAGAAATATTGGACTTGTCCTCCATCACGGAGGCTGCGTTTGTCTAAGGTTCCTCAAGTCCATTGCTGGAATTCCTCTCAATGCATGACCGGTGATGGTTAGACCTCGAGTTCCGATCTGTGTACCCTCTGTGTCCCAATCAAAAAGGTATCAACGCTGGTATCCCCAACTGAAGTGCGGCGAGGACACTGTGGCATAACTTTAAGACAAGTATGTAAGCGTCGGGAGTTGTCTGGAGAACCGGAATTGATATCGTTGTTGGCGGTCTAGAGATTAACGGCTAAGACGGAGTTTGTGAAGGTCAGGTAAAACGCCCTTTATAAGTACAGTGTGAGCTCACGGTGTGTTATTTCCTAAACACGACAAACACCTGACTAGAGGCACCATCCACATCCAAGGGCAAAAAGTTGACAGGGATCAACAAGTTTTTCCGAGGCTTCAGAAGACCGTCAACCCCGAGTGTGTGGGTTTCAGACCGCAGGCTGAATTTTACCGACGACTACCAGGACACAGAAACTGGTATCAGTGTTCGATCCCTTGAATTAACGAAGCTTCTGCACATCGATCGTGATCCACAATCACCATGACTGTGAACGATAGCTACAACAATGTTCAACCACTGTCTCTATCACAGATACCAGTCACGGGGTTTTGATTTTTCATAAAATTATTTGTCAAACTGAGAATGGGACACATCCACTCTGACACCTGGTCATCCTCTGCAGCTGTACCGGGAGAGTTAAGATCCCCGAAAGGTCCTTGAGGTCATACTTCAAATTTCCGGTAACAGTTACCCTTCACTCATTGCTTTATTTCATGTTGTGTTAAAGAATTTGTCCTGTTAGTGCCAGAGTAGGATGGGCTTCCCCCTTGAGTCTGGTTCCTCCCAAGGGTTTTTCCTCCTGAGGGAGTTTTTCCTTGCCACTGTCGCCTTTGGCTTACTCTCTGGGGACCCTGGGCCCTGGACTACATAAAGCGCTTTGTGACAGTGCTCTACGTAAAAGGAGCTTTATAAATAAAATTGAATTGAATTCTAAACGTTTGTTTTACTGATGCCGTCTCTTGTGCATAGATTTTATCAGTAATGTAAACAACATAATAAAGGAACCTAGCTGATTTTCTGAGAAACTTGCTTCTTAGAGGCTAAGTTTGTTTACACAGCTCCAAATGTTTCAATATTTGCAACTCTGAAGGTACGAACCACAATATATCATCTAGATAGCCCAGGCAGCGGAGAGAATGCATCAGCAAGCTGTCATCATTCTAATGAAACTGCCCGGATTGCTACAAAGACCTAGAGCTAAATCATCTCCATCCATCTCATGTAGTAACATATCGTGAAAACCCGGTGTGAGATCCATCCTGCCGAATGAAGTGTGGTAAGTCAGCCAAGTGTGGTAAGGACCCTGCCACCTTCATCATCTCACAATTCAACCAACAAAAATCCCTCCGAACCATTTTTCTTTTACACTAATTGTAATAACAAAGTGCACCCCCATCTAATGGACTTATTATGGTTGATTTTGGTACATCTGTGCTGTACCTTGGCTGCGGAATTGACTAAGAGCTATGGAGCCACTGAACAAGGAGCAGATGGCACCAAATTCTATTTAGACTGAGTAGAGGGATTTGCGCCAGGTCTCGATCATGTTGGTGTCACTCTCTGAAGTCAAGGATGAGCGCTCAAGCCTGAGTAGGTAATGTTTCGTGTCTGGATACATGAATAGTTTGGGTTTTCCACCATCCTTTCTCTGGATGCACGGTTTGGTGTGCACCGGTACGTTTTGGGGTTATTAATTAGATTTGACTTCACACAACTGAAAGCTGGAGTGCATATCATAAGTCCATCTGAATACTTCAGTAAACTAGCCCAAGGCTGTCCCTCCAGCCGTAAAGAGCCAAAATGTGATTAAGATGTCAGGAGGCATATGGTGGGCAGACCAACATGGCATATTTTAAAGTACCTGGATCATGCCAGAAAAACTGGTATCTGTGACGTGTGCCAGGGGGCTCCTGCATTGGCGGTGTGCATGTGTTCCGGACGCCTGACAACCAAAGAACTTTACTGGTTCCTAATTCGCTTTGTGTCACAGTAGCGAAGTTCTTAATCACGTAAAGGGAAAACGACCAGGGCTGGGCGTTTGAATGGTACAGCCGTAATACATTTGACTGAATGTAACAGGTACGATGAGCAGATTTTGGGCAGGGGGTGAACGCAGACGGGGGCCCCCGGACTGGCTGTGAAACCCCCATTTCTCTGGGTTCTAGCTCTCAGGAACCTCTGGGTTTCCATTGGCGGCAGTGAGAAACATAAGACTATTTAAAAGAGCTCTGGCAGCAATTAAATTACAGCAACACAGTGAAGAACAGCACATCTGAACACTGTCAGTGTGTGATACACTGTGACCACCAAGCCAGCCTCACAACGCTGTGAGGAAATGAATATTTTTGCAATTCAGAACAATCGACCAACGCAGGTCAAACATTCAGAATGCATTTCATTTTTATACATACGGGCTTCTTTACTGTGACCATTCTGTGACCCATTAATTTTTATTCCGTCTTGATTTATGCATTTATTCTGCTTTAAGTAATATACGCCTTGTTCCTTCCTGTGGCAAGAGCGAAGTTACTTTTCTGTAATTTGAGCGATCACGAAAAAATTGCAATGTTAAGTTTGAACTGGTGAATCGACTTATGAAACTGGAAATGTATGGCACATACTGAAAAATGATTATACCGAGTCCCCACGCCGGAGTGAGCTGTCTGGAAATTGCATGGATGGTTTACAAAGGCAACACATTTTAGTTTTCCCATGCATAGGGAAACTGGGACATCTGTTCATTTTAAACTATAAATATTTAAAAATATTCAAGTATTATTGTCCATAATGATAACCTTTTGGTGAGCCTAACGGGCCCTTTAGACAACAGCGCTACCCTTTCCTTTCTTGAAAGGACCTTAAAAAACTTGTAATTTAACATCTGAAACCAAGGCTGTCACACCTCTCACACTTTGCACATAAAACTTAAAATAGAAATGAAATGTTCACTATTCATAGCAAAGAGAAGGAATCTGAAGATGGGGTAACATATGGATTTTGACGCAGGGCTTGTGCCTTGTGTCTGTCCAGAGTAACGTGGACAAACGCATCCAGGAGCTGACAGCCTGGCGTCTTCTGAGATTCTGAGATATCCCCAAGTAACTGCTCAATCAGCCTGATTACCAGCAGGTGTAAATACTCAAGGGCGCTGAGGGCAGTATGGCGATGGCCTCTCTTGCCCACAGCTGGGTGGGGGTGTAGCAACCTCCCGAAGCACATTCTGACACTGGAGAGCCTGCATTGTTATAATGTTAAAGTAACTTTGCTCGATTTTCAACATCCCTCATGAAACACACACACACACAGATACACACAATTTCATTATGGCACCTGCATGATTCCTAACCTCAACCCACACCATTGATGCCACACCTTCAATACCTTCCCACACTCTCTGAATTCTTTCCTTTAGATGATCTGATCTCCCACTTGTCCCCTATGCTTGGTTCAGCCATTCTGGTCGATTTTACCCACTAATCATCATGATCGCCACACGGTTTTCCGTTTGCTCCGTCTTTCGCTGGGAGCGGAGCGTTTTCGTTTCATTCAATCACAGCCTCATGAGGATTCTGCCGTTCTTGCCATGATAACCAGTGAATTATGCGGACCTGTGAGTGAATTCAACAGGACAAACTACAAAAGAACTGGAACTGCCTAAGGAACTTAATAGTAAAGGCTTATCTCCGTTCCTCACAAAGGCTCAAAGGTCCAGGCACCTGTCATCTGCTTTTCGGCTCAAATTTCCTTCTGTTCTGTGGAAACAGAAATGCTGCACAACACAGCTGCCTGAGTCATTTTCACAGACTGTAAACACGCCTCACTGCTCACTGTGCATAAGCTGCCTTCCTTTTTAACCCTTGTGGATGTTAGGCAAGGGAAAAATCCTCAGAACCTCAATAAGACTAGACAGTGGATGGTCTGGTCTTTATCACTGACCCCTACTCTTAGGACTCATGCCCCACCATGGAATAGGCTTCCTGTATCTACAGTCCAGACTACATACACATCCTGTGTCTACAGTCCAGACTACATAGGCTTCCTGTATCTATAGTCCAGACTACATAGGTTTTCTGTACCTACAGTCAAGACTACATAGGCTTCCTATGTCTACAGTCCAGACTAGATAGGCTTCCTGTGTCTACAGACAAGACTACATAGGCTTCCTGTATCCACAGTCCAGACTACATAGGTTTCCTGTACCTACAGTCAAGATTACATAGGTTTCCTGTACCTACAGTCCAGATTAAATAGGCTTCCTGTGTCTGCAGTACAAACTACATAGGCTTCCTGTATCTACAGTCAAGACTACATAGGTTTCCTGTACCTGCAGTCCAAACTACATAGGCTTCCTGTGTCTACACTCCAGACTGCATAGGATTCCTGTGTCTACAGTCAAGACTACATAGGTTTTCTGTACCTACAGTCAAGACTACATAGGCTTCCTATGTCTACAGTCCAGACTACATAGGCTTCCTGTGTCTACAGTCAAGACTACATAGGCTTCCTGTATCCACAGTCCAGACTACATAGGCTTCCTATGTCTACAGTCCAGACTACATAGGTTTCCTGTATCTACAGTCCAGGCTACCCAGGCTTCCTGTATCTACAGTCCAGGCTACATAGGCTTCCTGTAGCTACAGTCCAGACTACATAGGTGACATACAGCTTGCATGCCATGTTGAAAAATAAACAAAAAAACCAACACCAGCGTTTTTCCCCCAAGAGAAGAAATGGATTTAAACCAAATTAAACTAAATGTAAAGCTTACCTCAATATGCACAACAAAGTAATGCAATCCCTTCATCTATTTTCTTTACCTTTTCTCCAGAAAAGAGTCACAATATATAAAGTACATGGGTATATATTGAATTATTTCATGTAAAAAACTTTAACTATTAAAAACTTACCATCTGCAAATGTAATATAAAATAGGATTTTGTACATGTAGAGCTATTAGCATGTGTGAATAGCTTAAACAGTTTTATTTTTATTAAAGTAACGTAATGCAGTAACATTCATGTATGTTTGTGTCATTGTGTCAGATCTGCCGTGTAAATCAAATCTGGCTGAACACCTTTCTGCATCAAATAGTGTCCTCCCAGCTAAGCCTTGATTAATCCATATTCGATCAGCCTTGTTTACACTGTCCCCAATCCAGGCAGAAACTGCATATGAAAGCTGGAATTTTACAAGTTCTTATAAATTTTAGTTTGAGATGCAACTCATCACTTAAACCTGTTTAAAATCTGCAGTTATAGACTTGCTTTGACTCTGGAAGAGAATTCAAGATTCTTTTTTTTTTTTTTTTTTTTACACGATCGTGGATCAAGGGCTCATCTGCAACTGCTTTTGCATACGAAAGTTGACCAGTGGGTGATGAGCTACCAGGACAAACTCATTTTCAGAGACAGAGGAGACGTACAGTGACTTTGAACAATCAGAAATTAAGAACAGAATCCAGTTTATTTTGAATATATCAAAATGATCTGTGATGACAAAGGGGATACAGGGATAGGAGAGTGTGATTTCAGGAGAACATCCTTCGGTCCGTGCCTGGATATGAGGAAGTCTGGTAAACGTGTTTCATTTCCATACTGGAACTAGAGGTGGACAAAGTAACGGAAAGACCACATGAAAAAGGAAATAAGTCTCAGCCACAAACAGCTACAGAGGTGAGTCAGGCTGAATGCCAATTAACAGCATGTGTCAGATATAAAAGAGGTAATTGGGATTTTTATATGCAACTTCTCACAGTGACATAAGGGACCTAAGTTCCAGATTTCTAAAGATCTCTGTCATGCCCTTATAGCCCTCAGGTTGACCAATAACTCCCCTCTCCTGATTACTAAATAGACTGGGCGGCTTCCTGATCGTGTAGGGTTCTCGTGTGTTTACGTCATGTCCTCGCAAGGCTCAGATTCACCCCCACGAACTCACCAACTATCCCCCCATCCTTTTCTCATCTCTGTGACAAGGCCAATGCAATGCATCCTCACAAAGGCTGCAATTTATTTTTATGTGTCAATGAGAACGGTCTCAAGAAATAATGTCATCATATACCTCAGGTGAACTTAACAGGCAAAATAAAACAGAGGTCACATGCCAAAGTCCACCAACAGAGAGAGACAAACACTTAACAGGATTCTTGCCAAACAGTGAAAGTATGACCTCAAAAAATAAGCACCAGCCTATTTGACCCAGTCTCAACAAAAAGGCCGTCACGTTCTGCATACTGAAGTCAGTCCCCACTCTGTACTCATTAAGCTCCTGCAGGCTTTCCATGTAAAACCAGACCGTCTTGTTCATTCTTTGACAGTAGACGAGCCACTGAAAACATTGCAAATTACTGGAACCCCACACCGGTACAATACAATAGTACAATAGTAATACATTGCTGAATTTTAACAGATTTCATCTCAGAAAAAAAAGGTGGCTTTTTAGTTAACTGGGAGCACTTGGCCCAGTAACATAAGGATCATTCAATACCCCAGTGCACATCTAAGAAAGTCTTTCTGGAAACATTTATCAGATTTTGTAACAGCTAATGATGAGGTTATTGAACGCGCATGCATGCATCCATCCATCCATCCTCTAACCGCCTATCTTGGTCAGTGCCAAGGGAAGGCACAAGACTGGCGGGGACAACAATATGTCACAGGGTACATTCTCAATCATATTATTGTACGTGGCAGATGAAAATGCATCTCATCAAACAGTCTGCATGGCGCTCATTTCGAGAGTAAACTGCTCCTCTTGACCGGTAGCCGGAAACCAACAACAAAATACCATAAAAGTTTACGAGTATTGTTATACTGTACGTTCTGTGAAACAACGCTGATGTAATGTTATTTTAATATACCAACTGATTATCACCATTTTTCTTTGAGGAGGAAGTCAGTGACACGTGCTAACCTCAGATAACATCACTTATAACACAGAAAGATTAATTATGCAGTACCGTAAAAATGTAAGTTACGTTGTCTTAACATATTTGGACAGTAACGTATTTTAACAACACTGATAAGGTAAGATGATATAAATAATAAAAGCTATACTTTGCAAGCATCTATTCAATGTTAAGTGATGTACAGAAATTGAATTTTCTATGGGAAAAGAATAAGGGCAACCCTTCAACGGCTGGTGTCTGTCATGACATGATACCAGGATTAAAAAACGGCTGAAGAAAAATCACATTTTGATGAAGAAATTACATTTAAATTTACAGGACTAGTCAGTCTGACTGTCAGCTTAAACGTCATAGCAACTTAGTTACATGGTGTTATCCTCTTAATTTGCTAAAAAAATACAAAATTAAATGGCTTAATCACTAAAAACATCAGATCCTCTCAGCTTTGATGGCTGTAAATGTAAAAATGTAAATGTCTGTCTTGCAAAACTGAGTCACTTTCAGAATGTATGCAGATCAGATCTGTGATGCGATAAATATACTAACCAGACCAATCAAGGCAAAGATTACTGCAAGAGGCACGTCAGTGAAATGGAGCCAGGCAATGAAATATTCATGACTGACAGTGGATCACGTGGATGCTATAAAGTGGACGAATGAAATACACGGCACAGTCACCATAAATAACGAAAAACGTTGACGCAAAAATGGACACAGGTGCCAAGTGCAATCTTAACGTGTCTGGAACTGTTCAAGAAAACGTGTCAAGCTGAAGACATCGATAGAGAACTGGCCACAAATCCAATCACTTACGGTGGGGCAGTTGCAAAAACTCTTGAGACGGTGCGGGTTTAAGGAAAGGCTGTCAGCCTCTTTTCCCGTAAGATTCACATTTCGCATCATTGACGAACCTATAACCACAATATTTTGCAACTAAAAAATGCCCTTAAGGAAGAGCTCAGCAAGCTACATGAAACACCACGGAACAGACCAGTCTGGAAAATTCCAGCACTGAAATTTAAGGTAAAAGCTGAACTGGAAAGAATGGTAAGAACTGATGTCATCACTCTTGAGAATGGGCCAATTAAGTGGGTTCCACCTAAGATCGCTGCTAAGAAGAAAAATGGTGACATTGGAATTTGCACTGACCAAAATGAATTGAATACAGCTGCGAAGCATCCACATCATCTCATGAGAAAAGCAAAAGATATTGCATCAGGCATAGCTGGAACCGGAGTATCCTCAACCTTCGACAGACAGAAAGCTGTCTGTCACATCATACCCCATTCAGCATTCCATATGGCAAACACCAGTTCCTCTGCATGCCATTTGAGATAAGCAATGCATCCGAGGTATATCAATGAACAACAGAACAATGATTTGGCCTGCACTCTTCTAGTGTTATCATTCATGATATTCTAGTCTTGGCAACCATTGAAAAAGACAGTGATGACATCGCAACAATGATTTGAAATTAATTTCAGGTTCAATAAAAAGATGTGTAACTTCCCCTTGAACTGTGACCCTGATCTTAGCTATGAATTTACAAGTGATGGACTCAAGCCAAAAAACTACTACAGGACATCAGTGGAGTTCAAAAAATCTTTGTTACAATGCACAGATGGCATGACTGAATAAATCACTCATCTGCAGAAGTTACCACACAAACACGATACCTAGTTACAGGATAAGGTACATTAATATCTAAATAAGATTTGTGTAAAGCTCTTGCTTCTGTGCTACGAAAATTTTGATGTGTGGGAGCCTTCAGTCGATACGGTGTGTCTCCAAGGTAATGCTACTTAACATCACAAAGACATTGTGTATAGGTTCACATTGTCATCTGACGTGGGCACATCTCATGGTGTGTCCTATTCAATATTTTAAGAACACTAGCAGAAAGAATCCACGATAGGAAGTCCTATCTCTGATTCCTCATGATTTCATCTTCCAGGACACATTCCGATGGCATGAAGTGTACACGAGGTGTTGATTCTTATTCTGGATGGGTTGAACATGACCTCTAGCCATGGAATTCCGGTGAAAGTCCTAACAGCATGTAATTTTTTCAGCTGATAATTTAGCAATTTTCTAAAATAAATGGGCTTCCTCCACATTACCAGCAGTGCTGGAAATTCACAATCCAATGGACTTGCTGAAAATTTACTCGATATTTGTTACAATCTATGTGATGGTACTATATGATCGCCAATACCAAAACATGGTGTCAGCCTAAGAGCATACCTTGAACCCCATTTACACCATCCTACTTCGACCAATGTCCCTGTAGGTAAATGTTCTATATTACATGTTATAAATTTACCCTTTTAAAGAGCACAGTGGCTACAGGACTTATAGTCCAAGAGGACCAGAAGATTCCTTTCAAAATGACCAAACCAAACAGCCCTCCAGCCCTCCAACCTTGACACACCACTAGCCGCTTCCAATCATCAGGAACCAACACTTACATGCCTTTCAAACCCACTTCCATCTGAACGCACCACTCGCCAGGAAAGACTTCCGAAACCAAACTGTACGCATGAACATGGAGCTTGGTTCAAAGTCATAATTCATCCTACATTTATGCCAGTGAATTTATGCTTTTTATTCACCTGCAATATTGTCCCATTTAGAATTAACGAGCCATGAAAATTTATCGGATGGTGTTGCCGATTTGTGTCCCTTGTCTAACTTGTTGCTAAATTTATCATGGGAGTGACATAAAGGCCAGAGATTCTCCAGACGTTCCGACGAGTGCGGCATGTCGTGGATTCCCCATCTTCACTAGATGGCACCCTAGTCTGCTGAGCCTTTCCTTTACTGCCGTCACCTGCTCCACCAGGTCGAGCTGACTGTCATTTCTCAGGAGATGGAGGAGATGGCAGAGGACGCCCCTGCACTGCCCCGTCACCTTCCTCTTCAGACTTCAGGTGGAGGCTCCCCAGAAACGTAATGAGATCATAAAAATAAGGATTCATCCCCTGCCTCTGGGTGCTGGACTGCCATGGAGGACACCATAAATAAACTAACCACTTTGCCACATAATTACTTGGAAATGCTGCAGGGTTGTATGAAAATGGGGTCCCCTTATAGATCACCACTTTGTAATCTGCCTTCCTATAACTTACTGTAGGGCTAATCACAAAATGTATTTTAAGGAACTTCTGTACATACCAAGAGATTTGGAGTACGAAAATACTTTGTTATGATAAACTATGGACAAGTGAACACAGTAGTGGGCATGAATTTTCTTCATGCAGTTTTTGATGATTTGGACAATTTATAACACACAAGAAAAATACAGTAAACATTAGCCGTAAGCACTGTGCATAATTACGTTCACACGATTGCAATGACACTGGTACGCGATAGTCAGTCATCATTCAAGAAAGCAAGCCACAGCTTCATCAGGTAGGGTTGGTCCTTGATGGTGATGCCTAGACCCAAATGCCTAGCATGACTGTGGGCTTGGAGTGGAAGTTTCTAGCAGATTCCCTTGGGCAGATATTTTCACAGATGAAGTGTATTACTACCCAGGGTTTAAACTGGCTTTAAACTGGTATTAAACTGGTATTAAACTGGTATTAAACTCATTATATAACGCCGAGAACTAAGCTGTCCCCTTGCGAGGAGTTCGAAATGAAAGGTCCTACATTGCCCAAATTCTTCTCCTCTCACAGCTACACATTCATGTATGTAGGGTTGTAACAAGATTTTTCCATAGCCATAATTACAGTAATATTCTACTTGTATTACATTTTATAATCCACAGATGTTCTCTGTGCTGCTAAGAAATGATTAAAAATGTAAAACTAATTCAGAACTGTTTAAAAAAAGAGTCACAGTCGATCTGGATATATACTCAGTGTTATTTCTGTCACTTGCCTGCCATTCACTGACAGTGTACACTCGCTACATTATTACAGAAAATAAAAGTTACGTTTGCATACAGTTGCTGCACAATTCTGTTTCTCCGCTTTCAAACAGGTGAAGGTCGCACATTTGTTTTCTTTCTATAAATGTTGCGATCTGAATGAAAGCCTCTGCAAGCAAACAACTAATTCTTGTTCCATAATTCTGTTTGTGGATCGTGTTCTGTTTAAAAATATATGAAATGCTTAAAAAATAGATGTAGTCCCAGGCTTTGAGTTATTGTTTAAATCATGTGGTGACTGGTGAACCCTCAGATCATTTCCTGTAGCCTGATGAGCACTGGGAATCCACGGTTGATGTTTTTCACTGGGAGTCCGCAGTCACCGAACAAATGGTGATGTTTCTCTCCTGCGAACAGAGAGGTGAGTCCTGTAGGAACACGCCTCACATTTCCTTTGATGAAGGAACAAATGATGGTTTAATTATATTTGTGAAGCTATTCACTTCAGCACCTGAAATGAGCTTGATGTTCTTCCAGAAAGGGACAGTCTGATATCAATAGTGGAGTATAGGACAGGACTTCGGTATTTCGTGGTAACCTGGCAGGCTTTACGCAAAACAATCACGAAAACGAGCAACACAGAGACGACATAGCGACTGAGGCACAGAACGGAGCGCCTGCAGAGATGTATGATCTGTGATCAGATGGGATTTTCACCCATGTGATGATTTTGCAGGGTCACTTGGCAGCCAGTGTAGGCTTTTGAATCACACGATATCATAGTCCTTTGGTGACAGGTAGACGATCGTGGCGGATCTGCACCCGTGCTCCTCAGAAAGCGTGACCCCTACACCCTCCTCAGCCACACAATTAGAACTCTGGTGAAATCCTGCCAATCCACGAGAACGTCTCCTTTTTTTTACAGACTTCTCTGCATTTGCATGAACGTCCAATGGCTTGAATTCACAGTTCTGACTTCTGATTCTCCTGCCGTTTTCTCTGTTACATATGTTCTACTCCTTGCAATCCTGCGATGGCTGTCAGGCCTGCTTTTGAAAGGGGCTACAGGATGGCATGGATCAGTAAAAGACAGGTAGCCTAACCATTACGTCATGGACACTGTGGTTCTCTACACATAATAACACCGTTGTGTTTCATTTATCACCCTCTGTATGGTGGAGGACACCAAATGGGCTGGAACAACATACTAACAGGCCTTTGGTTCGGGATAACTTTGTTCACCAAAAAAGCTGGTCCCAGTGTACGGTCGTTGATGATCCTGAATGATACCGACCTCGTTCAGTTTTAATAGCATGCTTCTAAGAGATGCGGATTTATGAACACCTTGGAGAATCTGGAGACGCGAAGATATGAAGAGGTCCGAAAGGTGAACGTGCCCAGGGCAGTCGAAGAACACAGCCAGGTAACGTATTCTCAAACTCTGCAGTACACAGTAGTTCAACTGATACAGCTGGATGGCACTTTGTGGCAATACAACTAGTAAGGGAAAATGACTCGTCCAATTACTATGATATAGAGATCAGTGTGGTCCAGTGTCACCATTCTGACTGACTTTGAGACTCGAATTAGCCATTGATAGCGTGGTCTGGAGAAGAGCACGGGGAGAAGGATTATAGCACCTAGATGCTTAGGCTAGCATTTTCTGAAGTTCCTGAAAGACCGTGTGTAATGTCTATGTTCTACATCCCATATCTGGCCCAGCAGTGATCCACCACAGGTCCTAAAAGCGTTTTGTACACTTTTGTAGCAAATTGTAGGAAAGAGATTTTGGTCTAAACACCAAGACGCTCTGAATTATCGTTGTTGAAAAACTGTATTGAAGTTCATGTACTGCTGTGAAGCAAACGTCTCTTTTGTGTTTTCTATAGAAAAACTTTTTTTCATGGCTGTTTTTCCTATTTGCCGCAGTTGCTGACGAACGATGTTTATACCTTGTTTACAACTACAGCTAAATCTCGCTTCCTAAAAATTTCTTTTGCTTAAATTTTCTGTTAATTTTTTTTTTTTTTGATATAACAGACGAAAGAAAAAAAAAGTAGAGAAGTTTTTCTAGAACAGACTAGTTTTTCACTACTCATCTTGTAATTTCTAACAGCATTAGTTTATTTTCCATAACCACAGACCCAGAGTTGCACTGTCGTCTCACACCTCCAGAGCTACGTAGAAAATCCTCTCCCCAGCTTGCTGGTCTTGTCCATCTTGTGTAGTTTTCCTCCAGCATGTGCTTCCTTCTACAGTCCAAAGTCATACAGTCAGGCCAACTGGCATCACATTCTGTCTGACTGTGCATGTGTACGTGTCTCTGGACTGGCATCCCATCCCGGCCTGGGGTCCCCTGCATTGAGCCCTGTGGTTCCTGGGATGGGCACCAGACTCCCTGCGGCCCTGACCAGGATGAGTAACTCAAAGATTTGTGCCCCCCCCCAGAATTTCAGATCTTCGAACTGCACATCTTGGTCAGGGTTATGGGAAGGAATATTGGAAGGCAGCACAGGACAATAGGCTGCAGTACACCTTGGATGGGATGCCAGTCCATCACAGGGCTGGGGTACACCCTGGATGGGGTGCCAGTCCATCACAGGGCTGGGGTACACCCTGGATGGGATGCCAGTCTATCACAGGGCAGGGGTACACCCTGGATGGGATGCCAGTCTATCACAGGGCAGGGGTACACCCTGGATGGGATGCCAGTCCATCACAGGGCTGGGGTACACCCTGGATGGGATGCCAGTCTAATACAGGGTTGGGGTACACCCTGGATGGGATGCCAGTCTATCACAGGGCTGGGGTACACCCTGGATGGGATGCCAGTCTATCACAG
>JAACJT020022863.1:0-29418 GCA_009936485.2 Gymnarchus niloticus | reverse complement strand
GGTGTGAGGAGTCTTTTAGGATGTTTTCCGCTCTCCTGAGGCAGCGAGAGTTGTGCAGTTCGTCCAGAGAGGGTAAATGACAGCCAACAAGTATGTTGTGCACAGTCAGTTTCCTGTGGTTTACTCGTGTTCCAGTCTTGCTCACCACCATCTCTGGCATACGATACCAAAGCCTTTCATGCTATGGGTGGTTTTTTAGGTAGTCCATGGTTCAAGACACTATAGGGGCTCCAGCCTACATGTCCTTAAACTTCTTAACCAGTTGGGGAGGCTGGCTGGAGTTGAAAGCCTTGGAGTAGAACATAATCCATACAGTACTGCCCAATCTGTGTAAGTGGGAGTAGGTTTTGTGTAGCATGAAGGTCAGTGTGTCATCTCCTCTTATATGCGTGTGGTAGAGAAACTGCAGAGTGTCCAGGGGGTCGGATCTTGACTAAAGGTCTGAGCTGTTTTTAGTAATGGTCTCTTGAATGCTTTCATGACATCCCTTGGACCACTGGGCCACCCCTTCTCAGGCACCAGTGTTGTGTAGGATATCTTCCACACCTGTGGCACCTTTTGAAATCTCAAGGAAAGCGTGAGCACGTATTGAAATCTCCACACAGCTGGTTGGCACGTGCTTAGAGTGCCCTTGATCTAATCCTGTCTGGGCCCACAGCCTTGATTGTGTGGAATTCTGTCCTTGCTTGCTCCATGGTGATGCATGCTTCATGGAGGGTAGGGTAGGGTAGGGTAGGGGGCTTGAGATCTTGGGGGTGTACTCTGTAGCATGGGGGAGGGGAGAGGTAGTAGGATAGAGAAAGGGAGGGGGCATGAGGATGGGGTGAAATAGTGGAAGGGAGGCGGAGCATTGAATTGCCTCAAACTCATCCGTCTAGCACTATGAAGCTGTAGGTTCTAATGAGGGCTCGACTGGCACACAGGTGACAAATCTGTCAAAGAACAGATTTAACTGATTGTCCTTGTCGAACTGACTACTGATCTCCTTGTAGCCAGTCATTGTATTCATTTCACTGCACACTTCACTTGAGATGTTTTACTGCTGTTTGTGTTCCTGGGCATTCTTGTGCAAACGAGCTTCCTTTTCCGATCTGCCTGTACACCCTTCATGTCATCCTAATGTCCTGAACAAAATTCCCTCATCTTTTTATTAAGAAGGTTCTTCAGGTATTTCGCGATCCATAGTTTGTTGTTGGGGAAGCAGTGTGCTTTTTTGGGGGGGATTACAGTGTCTACTCATAAACTGAGATGATATGAATCTGAGATACAGGTCTGAGATACAGATCTCAAAATCCAAGTTCTTTATTGTTTTTGTTATATGTCCTACAAAACATATCCCTGTTCATCCTCTCTAACTTCTCTCTCAAAGCTTCCTCTGTCCACTTCCTCACTTCTGGTTATAGCAGGCCAGTGGTGGATGTTGGGTTTGTGTTTGTATTTTGGTATTTCTCAGATACTGTGTGTATGAATGCTTGGTGTCCAGATATGCAGTACATGTAAAATGTTGACGTGTCTCCATATGGTCCGCATAATCCATTTCCCTGTTCTGAGTGTCTTTTCCTGAGTCTAAGGGTCTTTCCTTCACAGGGTTCACAGATGGCCGTACTTGGCCCTGGGAGGAGTCAAGAACATCTCCCTCAACCTGTCCATCTCCAATGCTGGTGATGATGCCTATGACACCAACATCTTCTTCAGTTTTTCAAGGGAACTATATTTCATCAAGATGTGGCAGAAGGTAGGGGCAGCATAAAGGTTATGTTGTCATTGAAATAATGGCACTCCTACAGCAGAAGGTCGTAGACGTGGTAGGGCTGCGTCAATACTGTGACGTCACTATTTTGAAGTGGCGTGGGCAGTTGGGCATTACCGTGAAATCGCTAGTCCTGATATTCGCAGTCGAGGATTAAGGAAACATATTTAGGTATGCGGTACCAGGAACGTAGAGAAAATAATATAATTGTAACGTAACTGCGGACGGATGCAGAGGAACACAGAGTGAGTGCCACTGTACATGTACTACAATCAGCGCTGTTCACACAGATTCCATTACACAATAGCGCATGCGTGTATCATGCAACTGCGGAGAGCCCAACAGAGAAGTATGAAGATGACTGCGCATTGCCACATGTGGAGTAGTATGTGCTAGCCTTAACAGCCATCAGACGCCGTTCCTCAACGGTCTACTGGAACAGGTGGTCTTATTCACCTCTCCTTCCCAGCACATGACCTCACAGAATTTGCAGTTTGCCTGAGTCTTTTATCTGAGATTTATTTGCGTTGGGGAAAACATACCAACAGCTGGGATTTTTACACAGGGTCTTAGTCTTCAATTTCGACATGGGAGTAAGTCGCAAAAAACAGCACGTGCTTGACAGGAACCATGTGGGCATTACACAGACATAATGGGGAGGTGTGTACTGCCAAGACCATACAGAAATGCCATGCCTAGTCACAGTAAGGCCTAGATTTCTTCAGAAATAAGCTTGATGCAGGTGATGCAATTCCCATAGGTATCTATTTATTTTTTGTACTGAACAGAATAAAACGTGAGTTACCATTATGCTAAACTGGATAGGGAGTTATGGAAGATGGGTGGATGGACATGGGGTGGCATTTTAAACTTTCAGCTTAGTGTCAGCAGTAAGGGGTAGGCAGAACAGACGGACAGATGAACCAGCGATGGTGTTCTGCGAACAGAAACAAAATGGGTAAGTCATTTAGTCACGCAGTCAAACCTCTGATTGAATGGTCTATCTTGCTTTGGAGATGTGCAGAAGAGGTTAGAGCTGAAGGTTGATATTCAGACCTATGCCCCAGTTTTGCAGGCCAATGGCTAGTAGATAGAGGATATGCTGCAGGACTCCCACCAGGAACATCTGAGCACTGAGACAGCCTGGTGCTGTGAAATGTAAAGCCAGGACCTTCGATTCCTTGACGGACTGTCCTGCTGACATACCACATCAGCTTGTTCGTACACCATGAAGTCATGTTTATGCATTTTTATTCAGCAGAATCTCCAAGACCAAACCACTGGATAGAATCTGGGTTTGGAGTCGTTTTAAGGACCAATGGAAATCTTTTTAAATCCTGCCGCTACAGTGAATTGAAAATATTGAGCTATAAGCTGCTCCCCTTATCAAGGCTTGTGCCAAGAAGGATGAAGTAATACTGTAAACATTCCACAGTGATTGGGAGACATGGGCTCTCTTCTGTGCAGTCTCACATCAGCTGTCTTCAGCAGACCATTAATCGTTGCTTATCTAATATCCCTTCCCAAGGGAATGTTGATCCCGAATCAGTGCAGGTATGAAACCTAAAACTGTTTGTCCAGGCATTGCAATAACTAGAATTAATTGTACTTTAAATGATCATACGTGCTCTTCAGTGGTTGACTGGTATTCAATTAAGTTATTGACTTTAATCACTTACCTCGATATGCTGACATTAGATGTTATTTGTTGGTTAATAATTAATTATTAGTATGATCGAATAGGCTAGAATTAATTTTTTGATACTTTGTTTTGTTTGGTGGCTTGATAAGCACCAATGTTTGGTATTTAACTTTATATTTTTAAAATATTAAATACTAAAATTGTTATTCTGTCCAGGTTGTGCCTCAGCCTTGTGCTTTGTGCTCCCTGAAATAGACTCCAGGCCCTTCCGTGACCCCGCTTACGATACATGTAAGCAGTTAGGAGATGGATGAATGTACAGTGATACGCAGTCACTATAAATAAACAGCACGCCTGTCACAGTCTGCAGAATTAGCAGTGCACAGAATGCGGAGAGTAAAGACTGATATGTGAACAGCCAGGAGTCCGGTAACTGTGGAATAAACCAATCTGTGGGCAGTCGTGTCGTGGAGGCCTGTGAGATAGTGGAACCAAGCTAAACACCCCAGGTGTACTTTCTAACCCTACTCCCTCTAGTACACAGGGTTTGGAATAGCCACATGCTTTAGAAAACCCAGTCAGAGCTGAGAGTCAGCAGCAAGGGATCCAAGTCAGGAGTCTCAGCCAGTCACAGCTAAGCACAGCCCTAACAAATGGAGTGACTTCATGGTCTCCGATGCACCCAAGGTAGAGCAGCCAGCAGCCCAGGGATTAAAGCATTGTTTAGGGAAGATCTGTTCTCTCTCGCCGCTGTCAGCCAGGTAAACACTCTGGGGGCCGCTGGTGTCTGCAGCCTGTTGCTGTGAAGGAGAGAGAATTCCTTTAAGCAGAAAGGGCTAAGCATCTCCCGGGGCTTCATGCTGACTTGACATGAGAGTTTTTTGGTAAACAGAATCTACTGATGGCGGTATTGCAGCTCTCAAATCTGCAATGTTACAGTTTCACTGTGCCCTTGCTATTGTAGACATCGACTTGAAATTTCAAACCAAATTGTAGATGTATCATCTATCAGAATGAAGTTGGCTGGAAGAAAGGAGTTTTGGATAATGAAGATTGAAATGTAGTAGTCCTCACAAATGGAACGACTTAACTAGTGAAAACGGTCATGGGTCAGTTGAGTGTACAGGCCGTAGCGTTGCAGCTACGTTTGTGAAGCAGGCTGTGTGGATATGTTTCTAACCTACAGACCTGTTGTTCAGCTTAGCCAAAGCAGTTGTGGGAGAGGTTTTATAATGATTTGTTGCAGGTCAGACGTATCTGCAAAGTGTGCTTAGCATCTGTAAAACGATAGCATGCGAGCAGAGCACAACCAAAACGCATGTGGTTGATGCAGGAGCCTTTATCTTCACAGTAGATAAACTAGATTCCCAAACAAGACATAGTGTGTGGTACAGAGAAGACGCCTTGTGCTTTAATCTCCTTTTTCCAGGGGCAATCGGAACAAACACTGCCTATGATGAGTGAGGCCTCTTTTCTTAGGCTCTGCCTCAGGCACCTGGCAGAAGCAAACAGATCCATCATAAATGAACAGAGGATTGAAGGTCCTCAGGGGAATGAACTAACCTCAAACAGGCTTGGCCTTTTTTACCCTTTAATAATCCTACATGGAACTGCTGTTGCTCTCCACTCCTACTGTGGCTTGGATATTATGTTAGCACCAGATTGCATTGAATAGACTAGCTTACAGCTCTGAGGATCAAGTTAGAAGTGGCAACTGTGAGATGACATTGAGCGATGAGCAACACACTTCTATGCTGATGCGTCTGCAGCAGAGAGCAGAGCGTGCACTGTGGGAGCTCCTCGGCAGCAGACGGAGACGGAGTCTGGGGTCAGGGGTCAGGGGTCAGGACCCGGCTGTTTACATAGCCCAGCTGCTAAGGGGAACTGTGTTTGGATCTTCTGGCAGCTCTGCTTTCTCTTGATACTAACAGCAGGGTATCCTGCCAAATGCCGTGTGTGTGAGACTGTGTATGAATAAATATGTGACCGTACGGGTGTATCTGATTCTGTGTGTAAGTGGTGTGAATGTGGGTCTGACTCCAGGTGGGAGTGTGTCTGAGCGTGTATGTCTGTTCCCACACAGTCCTCATACTCCATTGTTTAACTCTGTGCCCCATGATAGATTGCTGTCATATGTTGCCTTTCTCGCCTCCTGTAGGAAGACAAGGGGATTTCCTGTGAGCTGCTGGAACTGGACTTCCTGAAGTGCAGCGTGGGTTTTCCATTCATGAGAGTGCAGACTAAGGTAAGCCTGGGCATACTACACACGCACACATAACACACAGACTCGGCTGGCAGTCACAGTCCCACACGGACATCTTCTGACCATGTGTACGTTCACTATGTGCTATCAAGTGTACAATACTTAGCAGCTTCCCACATCATCTGCCTGAATTGTCTAGGGGGCAACAGACCCCTAGACGGATGTCTAAGACTGCTGCCCATCAGGCGGATGTTTTTGCAGTGTGGCTGTCATGTTTTTCTTCCCACCTCACTGTTCAGTACCATTTGGCTGTGATCTTTGACACCAGCCATCTTTCTGGAGAAAACGACACCCTGCAGTTTCAAGTTACAGCAAAGAGGTGAGCCTTATTTGCATTTGCCATGCATTTGCATATATCTGTATAAGGAACAGAGGAAGGAAAAAGTTTTACTTGAGGGATTTGATCAGATTACCAATGTTATTAGGGTTTGCCACTTATAGCTACTTTTAGTGGTTTTTGTAATGACAGACCCGAGGAGGAGATATTCAGTAACCTACCATCCTGAGCACAGGGAGATGGAAGGGGTGGTCAGTAACCTACCATCCTGAGCATAGGGAGATGGAAGGGGTGGTCAGTAACCTACCATCCTGAGCACAGGGAGATGGAAGGGGTGGTCAGTAACCTACCATCCTGAGCACAGGGAGATGCAAGGGGTGGTCAGTAACCTACCATCCTGAGCACAGGGAGATGCAAGGGGTGGTCAGTAACCTACCATCCTGAGCATAGGGAGATGGAAAGGGTGGCCAGTAACCTACCATCCTGAGCATAGGGAGATGGAAAGGGTGGCCAGTAACCTACCATCCTGAGCATGACACTAGCAGATTTCTCTTGGTGATGCCCATATTCCCTTCTTTCACAGTGCAAACCCAGAACATGAAAGTAAGCTTGAGGACAACACGCTGGATTTGTCTGTCGCTCTAGTCCATGAAGTGGACACGACCATCACCGGGTGAGTAGACTTGGTTGATAATGGGATGAGCTACTTACCATTTCCCATGCCCCCAAATGTCCCAGAGTCTTTATAGTTTCCTGTCCCTAATAGTCGTTTGGCAGAAAGTGTCATGATAACATTCTCTGTCTCAGCAGACCTGGATGTTGTTGAATTGAGTCAGAATGAGGAAAGGTGAAAAATTAAACTTGCTTGTGAAGTATCGTACGTTTAATAGAGAGGTCTGATGGGGGGAGGGGACTGCAGCCTATCCCAGGTAACACGAGGCACAAGACTAGGGTACACCCTGGATATAATGCCATTCTGAAATATAAGTACTTCAGTTAAATGAAAATTTCAGTTCATTTAAATTTTATTTATATAGCGCTTTTAACATGAAGCACGGTCACAAAGTGCTTTACATAGTCCCGGGCCCACAGTCCCCAGAGAGTAAGCCAAAGGCGACAGTGGAAAAACTCTCAGGAGGAAGAAACCTTGGGAGGAACCAAACTCAAAGGGGAAGCCCATCCTCCTCAGGCCAGCACCGGGCAGGACAAATTAATGAATACAAATTAGAACAATAGATACAAAAGAGCAAGTTTTGTATCAGTCTGGGGGATAGCACAGTCTTGCAGGTTGCAGTCCAGTAATCAGAGCAGGCTCGGTGGCTCAAAATCATTTATTTTGCATAGAAGTGCGTATGTAATATAAATCTGTACGTGTGAAACCACTCAGAAGTTAGAGTCTCTAATTATATCAAAGCACCTTATATGGCACGTTAACAACACAAGTTCTCATCAGCCTTGAAGTCTGACCTTTGACCCCAACATGGCAAACTGCATCTTTTCCCAGATTAAACAAAGAGATGACAGGTGTTTGAAAACAGGGCTTTGCACAGGCCAGGAAAGGACCCAAGGCTCAAAATGAACACGTCTTTTCCTGATTTCTGTCTTCCAATCTGCCAGTTATCAGCTCTCAGGCTTTTCTTTATTCGCAGGAGATAAAAATCAGAGGGTAGCTTAGTAAAACATTAAGCTCTATTTTATCTACAGACCTTGTGAAGCTTAAGGGGCTTTCTGAAGTTCTGTACTCACCGTGTAATGCACTGTGAAGACTCCACAAACAGTCTTCTCACACAAGTTAGTTGTATTCTACAAAATACTACAGCACCATCGTGGATAAGAGAATGTACTGTATGTGAACGTATGTTTGCATGTACGCTTTGCCATTCTGTAGACACATATAAGAGATGCACAAAGTTAGTGTATTCTCTGTGTTTTAGTTTTTATTTATGGAGTTCATGAGCAGCCAAATATCGCTTTTATCTTCAGAGGTGACATGCTGATTCTCTTACATAACACAAAAACCTCTATCCTTCTTGCTGCCCTGTATCCAGTACAGGGTTACAGGGGTCATGGACCTTATGCCAGGTGGCAAAGGGCGTGGGGCGGGGGAGCAGAATCACCGGACATGCGTACGTCTACATTTCATTTTTATTGGCAGCCGCAGTAGTTAAGGAGCCAGCTGAGGTATAAGTGAAGCTCGAGGCTAAAGAGGGACCCGCGACGGAGTGCAGGTTAACACTGGAGGAAGAGCTCAACAAGCAGGAAACACCGAGCTGAGGTGATTTACAATCAGAAAGCAAGACCAAGGTCATAGTAGGTCAGCACACAGGCCCACACCATGGGCAATTATGAGGTGCCAGTTGGATTCGGGGAGGAAACTGGAGTACCTGGAGGAAATCGGCGTGACATGAGAAGAGCGCATAGATCACATACACAGAGTGGGTGTGGGATTCGAACCCACAACTGCAACTGCTACCCAGTGAGCCTTCGAGATATAAAAATATATACTTCACGTTGTATTAAAATCACATTTTGTCAAAATCCCTAGTACTATAGGACATTATCCACAGGAGATTAAGATAACTGACGATATTATGTACAGGTGTGTAAGTGTGTGTGTGTATGTGTGTAAATTAAGGACTGCTGATGTCCCACATTGCTTACATCATGTCCATAGACTGGCTAACAAAATGCGAGTAAGCGCATGGATTCTGGGTTTTGCAAGAAATGTATATAATTAGCTGAATATTTAAAGTACCTTTAGTTTGTTTCACAAATTCTTATTCATTTTATTTTACTGCTGACAAAATTACTCCAGAGGTTGATCGTAAACTGGAAAGTTTGCTTAACCTCGGTCAACAAACGAATGGCTTTTTTGTTAACTGCATGGTTTCATGGATGGCCCAGCATTTCTCTGTGGACCCTGGGTGTCCCAAGACTAATTTATGGCATGGATTACTTCTAACAGGCCAAATGGTTACAAATGGTGGAGACTGATTTGCTTAGTTATTGATCCCCTGTGAGTTTTTCTCACACAGAAGGGTTCCTTAATGATGGAGCAAAGGCAGCATTCTGCTGAAATCTGTCAGTGCTATCAGTGTTAATCATTAACCATTTGCCCCTCCCACCTTCTTCTCAAAGGACACTTGAAACCAGGTTGGGATCCACCCCCTTGGTGTTCTAGCAGCAGCCCGGGTCGTTTCCCAAATTGAGGACTCCGGTTCGGTCGCTCGTGTTCCGGAACTGAGTATTGCTCTCCGCTGGATGTGTTACATCGCACGGTGCAGCATGCTCCCTGCAGAGGGAGAAGCGGTGTGTGATCGGCCACATTTGGGGAGGTGGCCTACTGTGCTGAGTTGGCAAGGCTGTTCCGTGTTGAGAGGGACGCCTCTCACAGGATCAGTTAGCTATCCGCAATTAGGAGAAAATGACCATTAAAAACAACAGCATTGGACATTTCTTTATTTTTTGTGGATTTGCCTAACATTTCTGAAGAGCTAAAATGTTATGTATTTTGTCTCCGAAATGTAGGACATTTATAACACAGCTGTTATACAGACAGCAATACTCACTGTGTAGTTGGTGTGTTCAAGAGCACCGCGGTACCTTTTATATTCAGGAGAACATGCCCTCAGAGCTACATGTAAAAACATATCATGCATGGCACTGTTATTCAGGTCTTTTGAGTCTTATGGTTGAGGTGTGGCTTGTTGGGTAACACCTGCTTCACACCTGCAGGGTTGCACCGATTCCTTCCACAGTGTGATGTCATGCATCTAGGTAAAACATAGTGTGTGTCCTGTGATGGACTGGCATCCTATTTAGGGTGTTCCCCTTCCCTTCTGTAAGGTGCTGCGTGGGACAGGCTCCACCCCCCTCATACACATACACACACCATAACCCTGGTTGAAAAATAAATGGACGAGAGAATACATGAATGGACCTTTCTGTGCATTGTGCAGAATGAATGTTTCAGGTCTCAGACCGGCCCTCTGATACTCATGGGCCTACAAGTCAGGACTTTTCACTGACTTTTCCGATCAGATCCTTTAGATATTGCCTGCGAGGTCTGGTTGTAGAAATCTTTGGCGCACATAATGACCTGTGAGGAAATGGACCAGAAAAAAGCATACCTTTTCATTCTCCGTACTGGAGAGTGCATGTTCAGCATTGCAGGTTACTCGAGCACAAGGCACAATTGGGCCTCAGAGTCTGTACATTTGGAATGCACATGATCAAAAACAGGACCTTTATACACACAGTTCATGTCTTCTCTTGGTCAAGTACGTAAGCTAGCCACATGCTTTGCGTTCCAAGAATCCATAATATTAATATAATTCTAAAAATGTGTTGGTTTTTCATGGGAAATGTGAATAGTAAGGTTTGGTGTATGAAATTTGAACTTCAAAGCGTTGTGCTTGGGGCTCTGCCATTTTTAGTTTCCCTTGGGAACTGATTGTAGGCTGGTGACACGTTGCCAATGTTCATGTTCAAGGTCAGCAGCTGACATGTGCCATCATTGTGAGTGGTGGACTCTGGAAACATCTCACACAATAGCTCTTAGTGGATGAGCCTAATGTCTTAATTCTGCTGAGTGGCTGGGCTGGGGTGGGGAGCCCGATGAATTTGTGATATCAGGTACTGCCTCAGAAATCCACTCAGGCAGGTAGCACTCCAACAGCCCTCTCGGTAAGACGTTTACCAGCAGTAGGGCGATGGGCTGAGAGAGTGACTTTCCTGTTGTCTTCAGTTACAGCACTTTATCTGAAACTGGCTCCCCTCATTCCTCAGATATTTCAAAATTATCCTAGTTTTTTAAAGTTTACATTTTATAATGTCAGTCACTCAATTAACCAAACTTTCACTGGGGGAGAACAGAATAAACCAGAAGAAAAATGCCAATATTTGTCATCTTATTAATGATGTTAGCGTTAAAATGTCCACGAGGCTGTCAAGTGTTGCTTCGTTAGCTTCATGGCCTGGTCAAGAATAATCAGATGGCTCATGGCTAATACCCAAACTGTAACTTACTATCTGCAGGGTGGTGACCCCAGCTTCTTTCGTGTATGGGAACTCCATCGACCCCTCTCACTTCGCACAGTTGGATGAAATGGAGTGCAACTTCCAGCCTATCAATTTCACCTTTCAGGTGCGTTGCTTTTCTGAGGCTAACTGATAGCTGTCCCACCTTTGATGCGGTTTCCTGTGGTCGTTTGTTTTTTGCTTGACACTTTGACATCATATCCTGTCTTCACCGACTAGATTTTAGATTTTTCTCCCACTTCTGTTCCTCACACACTCGGTATTTTATGTTTTTGTTTCTCGTTTTTTTTTTTTTTCAATGAAAGAAAATAGTTTCCAGCTGCTGCATTACCGATGTATTTTTTTTTCCAGCAGAATGTGTGATGAAGCGATATGTTTGGCAGAGTGTGATTCTTGTGTGAAATAAACCATGTGATCACGGGCAGATATGATGGCTGCTGCATTTCCCATGTTCAGTAATCTTCCTACTTCCACTAGCTGTGTTCACACTCTCGGTAGCTAAAGCATTAAGTGTACATGCTCAGATGATTGTCGAAATGAGGAGAATTGCTGCACTGTGCACCGAGCCACCTCAGGCAGAGGGGAATACAACAAGCCAGGTTTTCATGACCTAATTCACATCACAGATGTCTTTATCAAGCAAACAAAGCAGCTTTGAGTTCAATCTGGGAGTCCAGTCTACGATTTGTGTTTTAAAGGCAAACAGCCGAATAATTACAGCTCACTTACACAAGAGGGCACCCTAGAAACTCCCTGTGCACATTGTCACCCTGCTTAGCTAGCAGCTATAATTACAGAGACCTCAGCTAGGTGTAATTACACAGACATCAGGCCGGTTAGCTTTATTAGCTTGGTGGCACACATTAGTTACACTCAAGTGTTTATACTCTTCTTGCAGTGTGGTTCAATGGGTATATAGGATTCTTTGCACAGAGTGTTAGAAGGTGGGTTTTGTGGTCTAATATGAAATAAGGCTTGACATTTGGCTTTTGTACCTTGGGTCTGGGCCGTGGACCCTTAGCATCTGGCTCTGTGTGAGTTCAGTATGAGCCGACCTTTCCCTACGCTCTTCTTCTCTGGCTTCTCGTAGGTGATAAACAATGGGCCTAGTCGCCTACCTGGGGCTATGGTTGACATCCGTATTCCCAACCGTTTGGCAGGAAATGGGGCTGATATGTTCCACGTTCTCGATAGCCAGGTGAGTTGGGTTCTGTACCCACTGCACTTGCATTTCACTGTGCGCAGCCTAATGAGCAGTCAGGTGGGGTAGGGTTCTGTACCCACACTGCTGACGCTTATCGTCTTCACATCAAGTATATATATATATATGCACATGTAATAATTATATATATTTTTTCAGGATTGCACATTTCAGTGTTAGATTCTGAATGCTATCCTACTCAATATTAGTGTTGTCACTCGTTGTTGATCGGTGTATGAGATGTTGAATGTTAAAGCAGAGCTACATCCATACAGTGCTTAAATGGCCACACATGAATACCTAATTTGGCTCTGTTCATTTTCTGTGTTCACTCCTGGCTGAGCTTGTAGTTCTCAGTGGGTAATAACCCACAGTGTTGTAGTAAACCCACCTGAAGCTATGGCAACAAACGAACTCACAGCCCACTTTTCTGCTTGCTTTCTGTGCCTAAGTGAAGAAACCGAATACGCCAAGGGGAAGCGTGCTTTTGTAACCCCTGCACAGGCTTTTTCCAAGCCGATGGACCGACCCTGTGGCTGGAGGCTCGTTATGCTGCCATGGGTGGGCCAGAGTAGCTCCACGTGCCGCCATGTGGCCGCCAGTTTCTGTTCATGGGTTTAGATCTCTGCTAATGATACCAGATCAACGTACATCGTTACATGTAGAGAGTTGGGTCAAGTGACGCTAGAAAAAAACGAGACATAACAGCATTGCAGCAAATGTACCATCGAGAGAAAAACATGCTGATCTGGAGGTAAGATATGGTACCGCAGTAAACTTAGCATATAAACCACTGTGGTTATTATAGGTCATGAACAGTTATTTTAAACAGACATACAACAGGTACTCCGATAAAGTATTCACATCAGGGCAATCTGATGGACCTTTTGAAACTCTGCAGGAAATCTGAGGCACCCAGTTAAGCTCAGAGCCCAGGAGCTGATGTATGTTAGCTGCTTACTTGTCTTCTGACCCAAGGTCACTGTTCACCTCTCCATTACAGGTTGTGGGGGACCGAGGGAACTGCACCCCCCACCACAACCCCATGCCCTGCAGTATACCCCAGGAGCGAGACAGCATCTTCCACACCATCTTCGCCTTCTTCACCAAGTCTGGTCGGCGTGTGCTGGTGAGCTGCTTAGCTGGGGTAGCTGGTAACATCTGTATACCTCTCTGCGTTTATGGCTACCTCTCCAAGGTCAGGACAGGGCTGTGTTGTCATGGGCGATGTGCTGCAATGCTATCACTTACTGACCATCAGGGGCAATACAGATCAGCTGGTAGTGAAAGCAGAAAGACTGGGGGACATCTGTAAGTGGTCTGCCAGTATTAATATCAGAACAGGTAGGTCTTAGTTGAAGCTGTGTTGGTTACTGAGGCCTTGACTGTCATTGTGATTTTTACCGTGGTTGGCATTATGACAGTAACAATAAGTCATTGTGTTTGACCATCTTTGCAACTATGTGACCCTGTAGTCCTGCTGGAGACTACGACTGTCGGAGTGCTCCTGACATCTCGCCTCTTACATCTCAACACGATCACTTTGCAGGACTGTGACCGGCCAGGCCGGGCTTGCCTCGTGATGACCTGTGCGGTGGGCTCCTTGGCCAAAGAAGAGACTGTGAATGTAGACCTGAGAATCCTGCTGAATACAGAGATCCTGAAGCGGGTGGGTTTGATTCAACTTGTAGTACAGTGGCCATATGTATCTGCACATTCTGGGTTAACTGTTAAGTATGTTTATCAGCTCTTTAGTTGTTGATGCTAATACAGACACGTATTGAGTGTTTGCTCTGGTGTGGCGGCACGAGTGTTGACATGAGGTTTCTCCTGTAGGACAGCTCCTCGGTGATTCAGCTGGTGTCCAGGGCTAGCGTCCGTGTGGACAGCAGGGCAGTGGAGGTGTTGAATGGCCAACGAGAGGATGTATCTGTGAGTTTCTCCTGTCCAGATGACTCGCAGTAGCTACAAATACACCGTTGAAAAAACTGGACACAGAACACTTTCTGTGACAGTGCTGAGCTGGACTGCAACTAATTTCACTAAGCGCTCGTCATCCATGAATTTAGTGCCCAGCTGATTAAATTAACTGACCTTCCATTTCCTCTGTCATTGATCTGACCTCTGACCCCATCTCAGTCGCTGTGCCTACCCTGACCTCTGACCCACATTACTTTCCTATACTCAGCCTATCAACAAATTACTTTTCAAGTGCTGTTTCTTTTTTTTTGTAGGTATTTCACCTGCCCCAAGTATGCTATCAAATTCAAAGCTCAAAGGATTTTTTAATACGGCTGGTTATAAACTAAGTTAACCATTTTTTTTATGACCTCCAGCACACTGGAATATTAAAACTCCAAAGCTTTTAAAGAAACCACTTTATAAGAATAATTTCTAAATAAATATAGGCTTTTGTTGTTTAAATAGTATTTCACAGTAATTTCACTGAAAGAGTTAAAAGAAACTTTACTATCCAGAAAATTAGGTTAAAAATCCCTAAGGTAAAGCACAGGTTCTCCATGTTGGAGTTTTCCACCAATTGTCTATATGGTAAGATTTACTCAGCAGTGGACTGAACTGAATTTATTTACTATGGCTGTTCCACGCTCGGTCCACTCAGTCAGGTGACAGTCATGATTGTCGGTGCCCCTGCCAGTCTCGTTGCTCTCAGGCTTTGGTCACACTGTGGTCAGTCACATGGCCCTCTGGGTTCCACAGGGGAGTACATGTGTGGGGAAACCTCAGCTTCTGTCCGGGTTCCCCTCTAGTCGCCTTCAGCTGCCTTTCAGTAGAGCTTTAACAGTGTTGCTGTGTTTTATGGAGCGCGTCAGAGTTTAAAGTGGTCGCCTCGCTCCAATTTAAAGGTCACTGGGGCCTTTGGCCATGCTTTTTACATCCTCCACAAACATGCTGTGCTGAAGGCCTTCCTGCAGAAGTGAATATCTACTGAGTCAGCCTGTAGTGCCTTGGATGAAAGGGCTGAATGTTTGGAGAACGTCACGTCTCCTTTCTCGTGTTTTCCAGACATCTACTCTTGGTGTCTGATAGGTTTTACTCGTAAGGTACCACCTGTTATATCGTAAATCGTACTGAAGCTGTTTTCTTTCCTTGTGTTGTGGGAAGTCAGATGTAGCTTGTCTTAGGACAAGCAACCATGATATGGTCATCATTAGACTGAGTTTGTTCCACACAAGCTGGGTCTGTGATGAGGCTGGATTATTTCCTGCACTAATGTATCACACCAAGGGCTGGTAGCTGACATTGTCCTGGCTGATGACTGACATCCAGTTTCCTTTAACCTACATGGCTTCTCGATGTCCAACATCTTGGGTTCTGTATTTGAAATCCTACTAACTGTGTTACAGGTGGCATCTGTATCAGATTTTTTTATAATAAATATATACCAACTAACCCATGTTCTTCATGGTATCTGAAAGCCAGCTTTCCTCGTTTCAGGTCATCTTTGAAGCACTGCATAACCAGGAGCCCCGGGGGTACGTGGTGGGTTGGATTATCGCCATCAGTCTCTTGGTGGGAATCCTTATATTCTTGCTACTGGCTGTGTTGCTCTGGAAGGTAAGGTGGCCTCTGAGTAGAGTCATGGGGGACTCTTCACTTTGACCTGCAGATGGTTAGGGAATCACTAATGGCATCCATACCAGCTGAATCTCAGGATCGCATGCCTGCACTGGCCTTGTCTGCGTGTCTGTTATCAGTCATGGAGCAGAAGCACAAAAACACAAAATGGGTGGAAATACCAGAGGTGCTGGAATGTAACTGTTGAGTATTCAGTCCATTTAGTGTACTTGAGAATGGAGTGTATCAGAGAGACCACAGGTACTGCCTTCTTGGGTAGGAGAGGGTGAATCACGAATGGGTGAATGTGCTTCAACTGGCAGACTACGTGTATTGCTTTATATGTAGAGTAAATGTCCCTGAGTACGGACTACAGCAAACTTACAGGTACTGCCTTCTCAGGCAAAGCGAATGAACCTGAGTATTTCTGTCCAAATTTAGCAAGTTGTCACTCGCTTGGCAGTGACCACGCCTGAGTGGAACCAAGTGTCCTGCACCATTGTCAGTCCGAAGTGCTGAAATTAACTGGGGATGTATGCAAGGGTCCACATCCATATTTGAAAAACGAGATGAATGCATATATTTTTGTCATACTCTCAGTATGTGCATACACCTTCCCACATCCAGATGTGAACGGCAGTTGTGCTCTAAGCTATGCACTAAGGGGACACAGCTGGCCAGCCGCCTACAAGCAACAGGGAGAAAAGACACTTAGGCAGCAGTGAATTACAGTGAAGTGGAGGCGTTAGAGGGCCATCTGAAGTAATCACACTCGCTACAGAGTTTTCAGTAGGACGTGCTTTTATTTTCCTCCCGCACATATTTCTGAGGGAACACCACATCTGAAGCTCTGGAATGTTGGTTCTTGGATGTGAGAATCCTGCCAAGACAAATCCTTTTAACAGGGAATTCTGGGAAGAGGCACTTTGTGAATTGTCAGAGCAGCACATGTATAGCAGAGCACTTTTCAGGAAATGCCTGAAGGCTGTGATGGGCCAGTCAGCAGCTTTACGGGGGGCAGGGGAGTCAGAGGGACTACGGGTGTGTTCTGTGTTACGTCGTACTCCCTGTTCTGGAATGGAATATAGCCATTCACCTAACGCATCCCCAGGAGGAATAAATGACTTAGCCATCTCTGAGTAAATTTGCCTGCCTGAACTCTACAGTAAAGACTACTACTAAGTAAAATCTGTCTGTCTGTCTACAGAGTCAAATTTTTCTGTCTGTCTGTCTGCAGATGGGTTTCTTCCGCCGGCGGTACAAGGAAATCATTGAGGCAGAGAAGAACAGAAAGGACAGTGATGAGAGTTGGGACTGGGTCCAGAAGAGCCAATGAGGAGCAAGCCTTCCCCATAGCCATTATGTCGTTGGCCCCTCGGCCTGTTCGCCAGCCAATGGGCTTCAGCCCCTTCGATCTTCCATATGTGGAAGAAAAAAAATATCCTCCAGATTTTTCGGAGGCTCAGAACTTTAGGGTGATGAATGAGAAGAGCAGTTTTGATAGTTGGGAATTATTCATGAGGTGGATTACAGATTAAACCTTTTTTAAAGAGAAGGACTTCCATAGATTTCGAAAATAAGCGTGGACAAGAGAAAAACCCTCAGGGCCTTGAATGTTTTACAAGCAAGACATATTTTTATACTTAAATGCTTGTTGTATTGAACAGAAGTGATGCTACAAGCTTCTTGAAGGGTCTGACATATCTGTTGTTTTCTTCTAAGCACTGATGACTGATACGCTTTTAAACCCAACCTTTGGTTGTTATACCGTCAGGCATTGACTGTCACCAGCACCACTGTCAGATGATTTTCTCGTAGAAGTGAACACTGTGCCTTTAGTCGTGTCTTCACCGTGTGGTGGGTGGGTTGGAAATCAAGGTGTTGATGTGGATCCCAGGGCCCGCAAACAGGAATGTGGTATGCCACAGCCTCCTAAGGCCAGTTCTTGCAGGAATATGCCAGGGTATGAAGCAGTCACTTCAGGGTCAGTGTGTGTAAACATGCATTGGCATCCCTTCATAAACATTCCCTTTTCCTGGGGAGGGGGGGTGCTTGGCAGAGAACTACACAGGGCCAGTTAGCTACAGGAACAGAAATGGCAGTTCACTTATCTGAAAGATATTCGGTGTGCAGGTCAATGCCGTATCCAGAGGGGTGACGGGTCATCTGCTCTGCTGTTCTGTGTACGTCAGTGAGCTGGAAAATGAGATTTAAATTCACGTGTTTTCACTGATTTGCCTGAGGGACTGATTGGTAATACCTGTGCTGTTTTCATTCAAAGTGGAACGGCACCTTGACAGCTGGGCAGCACATGCTAGGGATGGGACAAATGAGGCTTCAAAACCCACAGTGGGTGGGAATATCCAGAACTAATCAATTAATGTTGCCATTAAATGAGGCTTAAAAATCTGTGTTGGGTAGGAGTATCCTGAACTAGCCAATCAATACTGGCATTAAATGCGGCTTCAAAACCCTTGGTAGGTGGGAATATCCTGAACTACCAATCAGTGCTAGTTTTGAAACTTCATTTAGTGCCAGCATTGATTGATAGTTCAGGATACTCCCACCCACTACAGGTTGTGATCCTCCTTTGTCCCATCATCAGCCCCGCCCATGCATTCAGTGGCTTCCTCGATGCCTCACTGTGCTACCTTGACCTTCTTTCAAGGCGTTTTGTCCTAAAATCAGTTCCCCCGGAGGAACTCACTCCAGTTGACTGGCATATTCCTTGAACTAGACCCACTAACAAAAAAACCCAGAACACTCAATTCGGCCCTTGCCCCACTGAAGGCAGCGTTTGACCCTATCTTGTCCTGTCACCTATGATCTCTGGTTGTCCTCCCCCCAGTTTAGATCTGTAGATCTATAATTCATCTTGTCCTACTAAAGCACCGTTACACTCCACTCTGTTTGAATTATGCTCATGTTATACAGCTGTTTCTCTTGCAAGTGTGCATGGATTGTACTTCTTGCTGGACATGGTCTCTTTTACAGGCATATTTGGTTGCATTGCCTGCTATTAAAGATTTAAAGTCCATTTCATCTACATAAATACTTAACTCCATGGTAAGTCTAACATAGTTTGCTTTTTTAATATTTTATGTAACAAACAAATGCTAAACAACCCAAATGTTTGTTTTCCTGAATGAAGTGTAGAAGTAAACAGAATCAAAGTGGACAATATGACTAACACAACTGGTGATTGGGCTGTTTTAGAGTGTTTATTATCTATTTTTTTACTTCCGGTGGTTAAGATGTAAGTGAGGATGCTGTTGCTGTAATGTTGACCCTGAAGTACACACTAGCGATGGGACAAATGAGGCTTCAAAACCCATGGTGGATGGGGTATCCAGAACTAGTTCAGGATAGTCCCACCCATCACAGGTTCTGAAGTCTCATTTGTCCCATCACTAGTACACACTACCTCAGGGCTGTGATGGGGTCATCTGTGCTTTTCTGAACGTGCAGCACCTGTCATTTCAGCTCTGCTTTGTTTTGTGTTCACTGGCCACTGCTTTTAACTTTGTATTAGTAAAGCATTAGCGGTGGGTATATTCATGTAGTCTCTGCTCGATTCCCCAGTAACTCCACGTTGTAGAATGTGGGTATGAGCGGACGCTGAGTGTGTTGAGTAAGAGCTTTCCATAAAATGCTGGAGGATTTCTGTAATCCCATCTGTAACAAGCTGTAAGAAAGGAAGACTCCGATGATGTGATGATTTATGGCTGGACGAGAGATTGGATGGGGAATATGTTTACTGTTCAGTGCACAGCCCTCGAGGTCCTGAGGGAGTGAGATGTCATGAGCTAAAAATACATGAGGAATGTAGTCCTTTATCTCCGTCTGAGTGGCTATGTATGAGTCAGTGCTGCACGGTAATGGGAACTGGTCCTCGTAAGTCAGCATGCTGGAATGCAGGAGAGAAGCTGGAAAGTGTACGCTTTGACGGGCCCTCACAAACAAAACCACATCTTCCTTAAAACATTAATGAGCACTGGCAGGTTTTATTCTGTGTGGTCCCATCACTCCAATCTGATTCTCTCTAACCTACAAACATGTCCTGAATCCGCTGGTACCCAGGATCATGTGAGTAAGGCAATAGGAGAAAGTAACCTCAAACTGTAAAAACGTCCTGTAGAGACCATGTCTATAAAGGAGTAGCACTAAACAATGAGGAATTAATGACCTGCCACAGTTTACCATGTAAATAAAGCTTGAGTCCTGTGTGTGAGGCCTTAACTGCAAAATTAGGAACAAGGGGCGAGGCATCAGTCGTGATTCAAGCTGTCCTCCATCCCTTTTCTATCACACAAAAAATGTCGTTTTCCTGAATGGTTGCTTGTGGGAAAGGATGACCCTCACACTATCATTTCTGTCTAAGCCAGCTCACCAAAAATATTTTATCAGTTGCTACCACTGGCTTGACAAACACACAACAGCTATAACTCTCTCTTTCACTGATCTGGTATAGTTATTTGTATATATCGATGCTGAGAGAGGATACACTTGACATTCAACATGTAAGGTCTCAACTTTTTTGTTGTTTTTATAGTATTATGTTGTCACTTTTGTCACTTATTTCCTATATCATTGAGTCAAAAACTACTGTCACTGAAAGTTGTTGAAAAGTATTTCTGTATGGATGGTGTGTACAAGCTCATGTTAAAACTATGTATTTATGTATTGATTTTGACATGTTAAATAAAAGCTTCGCGGTAAAGGAGACTTCGTTTATCTTTTTTCTTGTTTTTTTAATCTTAAATTCCTACTCATGCGCAGTGAACCAATTTGTGAAGTAAAAAACATGTCAAGATCACGTTATCCCACTTCGTAGCCCATGTGTTATTCGCTTGCTTTTGCTGCCCTCTGGTGGTCGAAATTCGGTCTTGTATCGGTCGTCGGGATTCACGGTCTTATCGCATCGTAATCATATAGGACGCTGGTATCTACATTGCATTAAACGACTTATAAATCTGAAGACGATGTTCGATAAGTGCATCAAAATCATTTACACAAGACTGAGAAACCATAAAGAAGTAATTAGGTTTTTTGTTATGTAAAAGAGAAATGATCTTTAAACAAAAGAATTTGCCTACATATTCGATTATATGGCGGTTTACACGCATTACGAATTTTATTTCACAAATATCCGGTATTAAGCATTTCACATTTGAATATGTTACAATAATTTAAAAAGCAAAAGGTTGGTACGGAGATCATTTTACAAAAATTTACGCGTATGCGTTGCGAATTAGTGGTAACGAATAAGTATCTATTATTAAAAGATTCAGCGGAAGGTGTGAAATTTCTTTTCAAAGAACTGACAATTTCATATAGTTGTAATTGGATTTTAAAAGTAGATCGGGTTTCTTATTTTTATGTGTAAATTGTACAATGAAATTCCTACGGCCGTGTTTCCTGCGGATGAATTGTTAATTTGCCTTTCTCCTTGCATTTTCTCTTTACATCCCATTCCTGCTGGAATCAAAATTTGCGCCTTTCTAAACCTAAATTAAGGAGCTATTCAGCCAAAGTGTGTCAGATCTTCCGCCCGAGTCTTTCCGATTTTGCCCGGTCTTCATCCCGAGTCTGTCCGATTCCGCCCGATTGTGTCCGATTCCACCCGATTGTGTCCGATTCCACCCGATCTTCAGCCCGAGCTTGTCCGAATCCAGAACATGGCGGGAACTTTGTAGTCGCTCTTGGTTTGTTTGGATCGTGTTGGTAAATTTGAAGCTCTTCCTCCCTAAAGAATCGCGGGTCGTAAAATAGTTAAGTAATCATTTTAACTGATAGTTAACTCCTAATGTAAAGTTAGCTTATGTCGTTGACAAGTGACGTGCGTTTGTAGCTCGGTAGTACAATAACGTTAGAGTTGATTAACTAGTTGTTAGTGTCGCTAACCGGACTGTTAATCAGTCTCTTATATCGGGCGTAGACACCTAAAATGTAAACCTGGGCTTTAATTCTGATTATGATTCCTTTCAGTCTGGTGTAGTAACAGTAAGTGTACTTTATATCACACGCAAAGACATACATGTACATTCTTGTGAACGTTCGTTATAAGTGTGTTTTAACTGCTGTGATTTTATTAATGATATATACATGGTGTAGGATTTATGTTGCCGACTGATATATTTTTTTAATAGTAATGGCAGCACATTATACGTCTTTTCAAGCGGTCCTTGCTGTGCTGTTCTCCCTAATTCTTTAACCTTTAACCCTGTAACCACGTTTATTTTTTAACATGAGCTGTGGCTGTTACAGGATAGGGCATGAATGCAGCACACCTGAGTGAGTGGCAAAAGAGGACCTTTGACATTTCGTCTGGCACCTGCACACCTGAACAGAAAGCAGATGCATACCGGGCATACATCCTGGACGTGCAGTATGCACAGGCGACTTCCGTGCTGTCTGCTTCGGCCGCTGCACACCTGCTGAAGGCCCATGTCGAGCACTACTCAGCAGTACTGGACTCCGACGACCCACACGCAGGCCTGAACAACTATGCCGACAGTGTGCTGCACTTGGCTCGTGGGCATAAGAACCACAGCATGCACTGGCAGTCATCCCTGACGCCGGAAAGTGTTCTGGCCTTGCCATGTGTGCGGCACATGATCCGGAGTGAGACTGGTGCCGTGGGTGCCCTAGTGCCAAGGGAAGATGCGGAAGTTGTGGTTGGTGGGGGGATTAGTAGCGATGTTGATCAAGGGGGCTCTTTCATGATGGGGACTGGCACTCCGGAGTTAGTTACAAACACAGAGGTTAGTGGGTTTCACGGCAATGTTTTACGAGACAAAGCAGAAAAGGGGAATAGCCATGAAACTCTGCTTCCATCTTCCTCCTTTGGCACACCAAGCTCAAGTAGCACAGCTCACAGCAACATGAGCCCCCTCTTTGGCAAGAGTGCTAACGTGAAGGCTCACCCTGTTCCAAGCCACCAATCTGTTTTCTTTCCATCGAACCCTTCCAAGCGGAAGGCGTTTTCTAACTCGCTGTCTGGCCAAGTGGCTCCAGAGACCAGTGGTGGTCCCAGTATTCCAGGGAAGAGAGGGGAGGAAGGCCGTGCTGGTAGCTTCCGGACAGCCAGGGAGCAATTGGTGGTGGACCAGCAGAAGAAACATGGTCAGCAACCACAGAGGATCCAGTCAGCGGGCCCATCTGGTGGGATGAAGAAGTCCCTGGGTGCGAACAGATCGCGTGGTGCCTTCTCCAAATTTGTGTCCCCTGTGCCTAAACAGGAGGAGGGTGATTGGGCAGGTCCCAGCACAGCAGCCCAAGAGTCACAGCCTGTTGATGAACGGCTAAAGAACTTTGAGCCCAAGATAATTGAACTGATCATGAGTGAGATCATGGACCATGGCCCACCCATATCCTGGGATGACATTGCTGGGCTGGAGTTTGCAAAGACCACTATTAAGGAAATTGTAGTGTGGCCCATGCTTCGACCTGACATCTTCACTGGACTTCGAGGTCCCCCCAAAGGCATCCTGCTTTTTGGCCCTCCAGGCACTGGAAAGACACTAATAGGCAAATGCATTGCCTGTCAATCTGGGGCTACCTTCTTTAGTATCAGCGCCTCATCCCTGACTTCTAAGTGGGTTGGGGAAGGTGAGAAGATGGTGCGGGCCCTCTTTGCCATTGCCCGTTGTCACCAGCCAGCCGTCATCTTCATTGATGAGATCGACTCGCTGCTTTCCCAACGGACAGACGGTGAACACGATTCCTCACGCCGCATCAAGACTGAGTTTTTGGTCCAGTTGGATGGGGCAGCCACCTCAGCTGACGACCGGATCCTGGTGGTGGGGGCTACCAATCGGCCGCAGGAGATAGACGAAGCAGCCCGCCGAAGGCTCGCTAAACGTCTCTACATTCCTCTGCCCGAGGCCGCAGCTCGTCGCCAAATTGTAGCCAACCTGATGGCCCGTGAGAAATGCCATTTAGAGCCAGAGGAGCTGGAGTGCATTGTAGCCAGCTCCCAAGGCTTCTCTGGTGCTGATATGACCCAACTTTGCCGTGAGGCGGCACTTGGCCCTATTCGGAGCATCCAGGTAGATGACATTGCCTCTATCTTACCAGAGCAGGTGCGGCCCATTGTCCATGCCGATTTCCAGGAAGCCCTAAAGACTGTGCGACCCAGTGTGTCCTCCAAAGACTTGGAGCTCTATGAGGAGTGGAACAGGACTTTTGGCTGTGGCCGCTGATTTGGAAATCAGGTCAGTTTTCTCATGTCCTGCCTCCGCAGGAGCCCTCCTTCTGTAATTACATGCTACATAGATGAGTTCAGTTCTGATTTTGTATGATTTTTAGCCATTCCTGGTAGTTTGACACATGTTTTAAAGTGCTTGAGCAATATAACAAATTACAAATATGAGTTACAAAATGTATGCAGTATGTGAATCAATGAGCATTCGTGTGTATTATAGATGTCTGTTATCAAGCTTGAAAATACACAGAAGTTTGTGGTTTCTGTCGAAGGATGTGTGTGTCTAGCATTTTCAGTAAAGCGCAATAAAGATAAGTAGGATTTTGTTTATTAAGAAGACTGTGGTAAGTGATTAGATGTAAAGAAGTGCTAAAAGAACTGAAAGATTCAGTGAAGCAGGTAGCAGCATGAAAAACATTGGAACGCCCTGCAGCCCAGGATTCTGCAAAGGACAACCTGTGTGTTTCCGTCAGCTCGTTCATCTCCCCGCCTCTTTTCCGGTACAGGGTTACGATAGTCCTGGAACCTGTTCCAGGCAGCACACAATGGGATGCCGGCCCATTACAGGGTACACACATTCAGATGTACAATCACATACTATGGGCAGTGTAGAGATACCAGTTCATACGATATGGCTTTGGATTGGGTCTTGTTCAAGGGTGGGTAATTCTGGGTCTTGTGTGCCACAAGAAATGTTCGTTTTTGATTAAATTTGCTCTGTCAAATTGTTTCTAGGCAGCATGGTGGCTCAGTGGATACCACTGTTGTTTCATACCCCCGGCTCTGTCTGTGAGGAGCTCTGGTTACCTGCCACAGTCAAAAATCATGCTATTTGGTGAATTGCAGATTTTGAAGTGCCATAGGTTGTAATCGTGTATTAGATTTTACATTCGGACAAATCAGCTGCCTCCTTTGATTCCTTGGATAGGCTCTAGGTTCATCGTGACCCTGTGCTGGGTGATTGTAGAAAATGAATGGATAACATCTGAAATGGCATTCTTCATAAATTAAGTAAATCAAAATAAATGGATGATCAAGATGATTATATTAAGGTAAGTTGGACAAATGCTTTATATTTAAATATAAATTCAAATAATATTCTAAAAAAAGTATATGATGTAAAAGCTAAGAAAATTAACCCTGCAGCTGCAATTTGTTTTTTAAAGCTGCTCACAACTTTTCAGAATGGTACAGGTTATGTGTACCAAACCAAATAAGAAAGACCATAGATCCTGAGCAACGTACAGTGCCTTGTAAAAGGTTCTCTGGTTGCGCTTCTTTTTCGACTAAATTCCAACCCCTACATTGAAATGAATTCTGTCTGCTATCATTTTAAATCATTGGAATTCAAAATTATTTTAATGTGACGTTTTTATGTTAGATGCTTTTAAGAATAAAAATTGAAATATACCTTTTGTGTAAGCTGTGCTGTGGAAGCCCTGTGTTTACACCTGTGCCTTACAATTACCGTCTAAATGTGAATCATTGATTTAACTAATTTTCTGGATAGAACCCTCACAGTTAAGGGTTTATTATTCAGGTTATAAAAGCTGTAGGACAACTTTGAAAATGGAAACTAAAGAGCATTCGGATGAAGTGCCGAACGCATACATAAATTGGGGGAAATAGTAAAAAAAAAAAAAACTAAACTATTGGAGATTTGATCTCCCATTGAGCACTCGGGTGTATTGTCTGGAAGAAGAAGCTACATCAAGACACCCTGACACTGCCTAGAACAGGTCATCCCTGGAAACTGAATGAACAAGAAGGAGACTTGTAAGAGAAAGGTGCACCTGTCTCTGAAAAAACTTACAATGTGGGGATTTAATAGCTGTGTAAACATTTTCAAGATTTTATAATATAAAAGTATGTCCCGTTAAAATAGTTTTTTAGGTGCTCTGAAATCGATAACTGCATTTCAATGTGGGATTTGCAATTCTGAAAAAAAGAATCTTTTGGGGGTGCTTAATTGGTTATATGGGGCAAAGTGACACAGCCAAGCCATAAGGATAAATTAAGTTTGAAAATAATTTTAATGACAGGGGAGCAACAAAAAACCTAAGCATTTTGCAAATAAAAGTGAAAAGTAATGCTGAGAAGAGTACAAACTATTCCAGATTTTACTTAGTCAACAAAGTACAATTTCATGCTACTCACCTGTAATTATTAGTTCTCATCAATTGTGTAATGTTTTTTAAGCATGAAATGATTTGCGTAACATTTTATGGCATGTTAGTGTAATGCCGTCCACAGTTTAGTAAAACGTCTGTTGCCTGCTGAGTTGTACTCCTGGTTAGCTAAGCATTGCTTAATTTCCGTGGTGGGGTTGCAGTACCAGTGCTCTCTAGTCTAGGTTGCAGAAAGGAAATTGAGTAAGATCCTCACTTTGCCCCTGGGAAACAGCCAGTTCTTTGCTGCCTTCTTTCCTTTTCCCCCTCAAATGGATAATTTAGTGAAAATGGGAATGAATGAGTTTTTTGCTCCTTCATTTCCTCCTTTCTGCATCTGCATATTTGCTGATGTCAGAATAGTCATGAATAGGCTTTTTTTAACACTTTCTACTGACTTATTCATTTCCTAGCAGAGCTGTCACTGTCTTGATATAATGAATGTTCTGTCTGAGGCGATACTTCCATGATGCTCTGATGTCATCCTCTATGGGCCCTGTTGTTTTTAGAGTAGATGTCTGTCAACCAGAGGGGAAGTTGAGCAACTCAAATTTCGTCTGATTCTCATTACAGGTTTCATACGGGCCCGCATATTTAAGCTGTCCTTTGCCTGCAGTAGTCATGTCTGGGTACTGCCACAGGGTACAGTGTTATGAAATGTGGCCAAGGTCTGGCAGGACCGGCATTCCTTTCTACGTGAAAAGTGGCACAGAAATTTGCACTTTAATCTCCATACGGTTAACAGCTATTTTTAGCCATTGAAAGATCTCCGCGATGATGGTAGGCTGTTAATTCCTTACCCAAAGATACCAAGATATGACATATTCATCTAAAATCATAAACAGTAATTGAAATAGCTGGCACTAATGCCGTTTACCTACCATAGCTGTTGAAATAACTAGGTGGTGGTTTACCTTATGTGATTAGAAAAACAAACACTAACCACAGCAGGTTAAATTTAGACATCGTTACAATTCCCGATTGTTATGTACACCCAGCACGCACCTCTAGATGTCAGTGTAGCATTGATTGCAGTCCATTGTCCAAACCGATTACCTTCAATAGTACACAGTAAAAACTGCCGTGTAGGCCTTGGTTTAGTATAAATGGAATTTGTATAGCAGCTTGTCTAGGACCTGGGCCAGAATTGTCAGCCTTTCTGAAGGGTACAACTGCTTGTGTTGCACTGATTTTCACGTGTCTGAACTCAGATTGATCTTTAGGGCCCTGACGAACTGAGAGAACACAGGGCCTAAGTGGAGCATCCGATTAATCTTCAGTCATGTCAGTAACAGTTTTAGGCCATTGTTACCTGTTAGGCCTCTACGATAGCTAGCTTGATGCTATACTGGGCAGAAGCAGTATGAAGACGAATCCCAACACTAATACACAAGCACACATTGATAAAGAGTATAACATAGCACAGACAGGACCTGGCACTGGTGTGTTTTCCAAAACTGGACCTGAGACGCAGTCTTTAAGTTTTCCTGGACTGGTTAACTACGTATAGTCTGGGATTGCGATTGAAATTCCCAAAACAGATCACAACTCCACTGCTGTCATTCTGGTTGAACTGGTTTGCAACCCAGTGCCTTATGTTAATGTAATGTTATGTCCTGTATATTTTATATGAACAATACACCCAGGACTATGGTGATTTTGTCTGTCAGCTTTAAGACAGAAATGTCCAGCAATGAATTGGATGAAGCCAAATATTGTGTGTTTTTTCTCTCTGTTTTCCTCCGGACTATCATCAGGCTCTAGTACAGAATCATGTACAGAAGCACAACAGCTCGAAATGGTGTGTTTTTTGAAGCTGTTATCCCAGAACAGTCTCTAGTCTTGCTACCTTGAATGTGGGTCTCAGAAACACATGGGTTCCCTCTCATGCTGCAGCTGTGGAAGGTAAGTCCAGTGGCAGAAAGCCAACGTGGGAGTCAATTGGCTAGGTCAGAACGCAATAAAATGTCTTCACATATTCATTTTGTTAATATTATACAATGGCTAGAATATTGTGAAACATTGTTTCTAATGACGTCCTGACCAAGCAGCATTTTTGGTTTTTACTCAAACATGCTTAATAAGTAAATATTATATGAATAATTTAGCATTAACTGCAGAAAAGCTGAAAAATAGTAGAACAGCACTCCGGACAGACCATGACATGGTCTATTTGTGGCCCTTGTCCTTCTTGCTCTACTTCTCCAGATGTGCCGTCTTGACATCAGCCACAAGGGGGCCTCAGTTTCCAGGGAGCTAGGAGAGAGATTCTTCTTCTGCTTTAGTGCCAAGCACGCGGCAATGGCAGCCCCACACTGGCCTGGACTCTTTTTGAAGTCTGTCCTCTGTGTATCTCCGTCTTGTAGCATTATGGTCTTACGGCCTGTGGTAGAGAGGGCTGTCCGTTATAGTTGGAAACAAGTTATAATGTAATTTTTATGAAACATCCTGGAAGACCATGAAAAAGGAATTTCATTTATTTTTTATCTTTTTGTCGAATTGGTGATAAATATTTTAGACGAGTCCGTAGTTGGGCTTCTGGCCGACATGGCAAGTCTTTGTACCCGAGGCCAGCAGCGCAAGTGAAGCAGTTGTCCCGAAGGAGTGACGACAGCCAGACAGGGCAGCCTGCATGGCTTACTGCTCCGGCCAGCCTTCCCATACTTTGGGGGTCTTCATGAGTGGGAAGAGAGGAAAAGGGATGCTGAAGTTGCAACTCGTTAACCTTCTTTACCTTTCTGTGGGCACTAGGGGCGGTTATAGTATAACCATACCAAACCGTCTCAAGCACAAATAGTGTTCTCTGACCCAGTATCTCTGCAAAATGACATCTTATAACCTTCTACAGACATAGAAAGCTGCAGGGTAGCGTGCTTCGGACATGTGAGATGGCGATCTTGCAGGATGCTGAAGGCAGTATATGCTCCGAATGTCTAAGGTAGTGAGCGTGTGGTGCATTGCAAACCTAGCAATGAAAAGAGAAATGACTTTACATACGGGTGTCACTACATATTGTAGTCTTTATACACGGGTGATTATACAGTCTGGTGTTACTACATATTGGAGTCTTTATACACGGGTGATTATACAGTCTGGTGTTACTACACAAACACTACATACGGGTGTCACTACATATTGTAGTCTTTATACACGGGTGATTATACAGTCTGGTTTTGCTACATATTGGAGTCTTTATACACGGGTGATTATACAGTCTGGTGTTACTACACAAACACTACATACGGGTGTCACTACATATTGTAGTCTTTATACACGGGTGATTATACAGTCTGGT
>JAACJT020022862.1:0-29431 GCA_009936485.2 Gymnarchus niloticus | reverse complement strand
GTGTGTGTGTGTGTGTGTGTGTGTGTGTGTGTGTGTGTGTGTGTGTGTGTGTGTGTGTGTTTTTTTTTTTTTTTTTTAATCGAAGGGAACTCGCAAGCTTAGGTCTTCAGTTTAGGAAAACTGAAGAAAGCTGATTGCTTATGTCTGTCACGCTTTCAGTTGGTTAGAGCAAAAACCTGTCAAGTGTTGCAGGAAGGTAGAGCAAATATCGCCAAAGATTTTTTTGGTAAACGTACAGTACTTGACATGCCACTTATTTTTCCATGCTTATTGGTAACTTGAAGGGCTTCATACATTCAAGCTAGTTTATGTAGATCCTGCACTATTTAAAGATGCATCTTAATTAGCTTTACCGTGTCGCTCAAGGTGTTCATGCACAGGATGAACACTGAGCCGTGTGCAACAAAGCTGTTCTAAATCTCTCCCTTCTATCCATGGTTCTGAAGGTAGTTCATCATATTTATGCTTAATGATGCGAACTCATTTTGTGCGTCAATGCAGATGTTGATTTGCAACAGTGACTGGAATTTGATGCACTTTATTGCCAAGAGCTGTGGAGTGACGGAGGTGGCACAATCCATTTCTGCACAGTGCCTGGTTCCTTGAGATTCTCTCAAAGGGTAGTGTCTCACCCCCTTTGACCTCTGTCTCTGCAGCTCTTGGCTGCACAGGGTTGGGTTGTTTCAGCACCTCAAGTGTCATAGCCAGAGCAGTAAGTGTGGTTACAGAATTGACTGAAATCGAGGGCCAGGCCAACCAGAACTTGACATCTGAGACCGCTAGCCAAGGGGGTGTGTGTGTGTGTGTGTGTGTGTGTGTGTGTGTGTGTTGTCTGAAACTCCCCCCCCATGAGGGATTTTGTCTAAAATAGGGTGCTGAGCCCTATCTGTTTACATGTGTATTTGGGTAGCTAGTATGTCATGGTCTGAGTGCAATTGAATTCAAGCCCTCAACATCTTGTTGAGGTACTGTTGGCCTTAACAAGAGAAGATGCCATTGATTAGACCGAAGGCACTAATTTGAATGTGTCTGCTGTAATTGGTCAGGGTAATTGAGAGGCGTGAATCTGAGCGCCGGTCACATGTTTGACCAGACAATCGGTCTACAGTATGTCTTATTTTGGTACAGGCAATTGAATGTGTCAGTTCTGTTTGTACTATTTATTTATATTTTTGTAGGAGTGCAACAGACTGGGTTGATATGTAGTTTGTGTACTCCTATTCCTCTAGGACAGCAGTTTGCCCTGCCATGGAAACAGTATACTTTTTATATTTTCAGGACTAATAAAATCCTACATAACTTGTATTCCATTTCTTTATTTCTTCCTGTGTGATTTGTATTCTGAGCTTCTGCTGGTTTGGAACACTTGTAATTGTCTTGATCAACTGTGTCCCCTGCTGGTTTCTCAAGCCCTGTTTCAGTAATCACTCTGTCCTCTAACACCACACGTACCCAGAAGCCCTCCTCTGAGTGACCCTGACTCAGCCTCCCTGAGGGGTTCCTTGATTCCCTTAACTGTAATGCCAGGAGAGGGTACTCGGTGGGGTGTGTTACCGCGATTCTCAATTACATCATGATATGCCTACAGGACAGGGGTGAACAGAGGTATTTCATTCACTTTAAGATGTCTGTACCGCTGAGTTCAAGCTTTGGACTGGGATGGTGATTCTGTTCTGTGCCCCCTGCCCTGTTCTCCTTCATGATCTTTGGCTGGTGCTTGAGTTGCCCCCCTCATTTCTTGTATTCACTTGGCACATGCAGATTGCAGTGCCCCCTATGGGCAGGGTGAAGGGACAGTGAAATGTTAAACCTGCTGGTGTTCTCTGAACATGTGGCCAGGCTGAGGGTTCTCCTCCTTTCCCAGGAAGCTTGAATTTCTCTCTGCTCTGATTGGTCCGCCATGAATATTGTAATTCACATTGTGAAATCGGGCATTGTAAGGAAGGTGTGTAGAGAGGAAACTGATCTGTTATCCTGGAAGTTCAAAGGTCTGGAACAGAAGCCCTCTCATGGGTGGTTCCTCAATGGTCATGGCTTGCATGTTCCTGAGCAGTGGAAAGGCTTTGAGACCCTGGTGATATAGGTGGTAGAAATCGAGATTCAGATTATAAATCTGAGTTTGACCTTACTGGGCATATAGTTACTGTGTCTGTTTGCTCTCTCTTTTTTGGGACCCTGTCCATTATTTTTCACAGCAGATATCTGAAGGAGTGCCATATCTACTTGGGTATATTTTGTACTTGACTTATCCTACAGTAGTCTGCCTCAGTCATTACATTTAACACATCACATGGCTTTCTGTCCCACATGACCTGACTGAAATTTGATACCATTTTCAGTTCATCTGGACTTTCAGAAGAAACTCTTGCTTTGTCAGACACAGAACCTGTAATTCCTCAATTTGACTGAGTCACATGAGTTCATGAAGACATGGGAGGTGCTCTTTTGTGTGTTCACTTCTCTGTGGAATGCCAAAGTCAAAAGCTCAATTGAAATTGCCTGCCTTCCGGGTGACTGGAATGTAATGTGAATCAGAAGAAAATCGGTGTGTTCATGCTAAACATTTTTCCACTCCTGCAACAAGAAGTGGATTTCTCTTGCTGTAAGCAAAGCTCAAGCTAGATGGGGTGAGATGGTAATGCGTGTGTGTGCCATGCTTTTGCATATTTAAGCCAGTGACTTTACCCACAGAGCTGTGCCTGGGTGATCCGACCAGGGCAGGTAGTGTACAAGTAAAAACAGAAGGGGACTAAGGAGTGAATCTTGAGGCACACCAGTTAACACTTCAAATGGTAAGAGTCAAAGCATCTCCAGACAGGCCCTGCAATGCTAAGTTGAAAAAGGCTAGACAGGAGCATCTAGTAGTTCACTGAGTCAAAGGCTGGGAGTAGATATGGCAGGATGAGAACAAATAACGATTATATACCTCTTGTAGACCTTGCAGCTTCCATAGCAGTCTAGAGGGTCGTCTCAGTGCAGTGTCCAGCTCTGAAACTGAACTGGATAGAAGCCAGGAGGTTATTCTTCTAGGTATTAACTTCACATAGAGACCCTGATCAGAGATCCAGTTTGGAGAGTCAGAGGTTTGGGGGGGGGGGGGGGGTAAATTTTACCTAGTTTACACCCCCCACAAAAACAGATGCAAAACCAGGTACTTCTTTAAATATTAATGACAGGTATATATGTTGTAAAACATCACATACAGGCAAAGCACAGAGATGCATTAACGCTCTCAATAAGCACTGGGCTGGAGTTTCTCCACTGAGTTTAATCTCGAATCTCCAGCACACGTTGGCACTCACATTCAAATATTTTCAAAGTCAGTTTGTGGTCACCAGCGTAGAGGTGATGTTGTCATCACTGCATATTGACTTGGTGTACCTTTCTCCAAAATAATGACATAGATGTTGTAAAGGTAATCATGTGAGGTCTGAGCCATTAGGCGTAGTAAAGTCAGAGGGCAAAGATAAGGGTCCATGTAGACAGCTGGTGCCGGATGGCAACACACCCAGCAGGAGCCTTGCAACTATCTTGTTTACACAAGTCACTCTAATGGGGACATTCTGAAAGAAAGCTGTATTTCTACACATTTCCTTCAGAGAGATTAGCAATAAGAAGATGTGGAAGCCAGTTTCAGTAAAAGGAGCTGCAATGGCTTTGACCCATCCCCTGCTATCATGGTAAAGAATCAGCCATTCAGCCAGATGTTTGATTTCAACCTGAAAGAAGTGTGATTCTGACCATGAAAGGGCAGTCAGTCCAGATCACAATGCGCGTAATGTTCTTTGTAAGTGCTGATCTCACACTGGGTGGGAATGGTGACAGGAAAAGACTCTGATGGTGGCACTTTTAACAGTCACCCACAAAAACATTCTGCCATAAAAAAAGTCTTGGCTGTGAATAATAGCATTTTGTTTACTTGTGTTTTTCTGCTTTCTCAGATCACATTTTTGGATCTTGGTTTTGCTCATAAAGGCAATGTGAATACAGAAGGCCAGTTTTAGCTATGATACCCAGGCAACTTGCTCTATTTTCTGGGGTAATTATGTCTATAAACGTTGCTGCCATTAAAATAAAACACAGTGATTACCCATGTGGGCATGTGGAAGCCGAGCTCTATGCATCATATCACGTGTGGCTCTCTAATCATCATAAACGTCTGAAGATGTTATTTTGTTACACAAATTAGAACTCCTCATTACCATGTCCATCCATCCATTCGTCTTCTATCCACATATCCTGATCAGGGTCAGGAGAACATTACATTATGTTAGGCTGAAACAGCATTCAAATGCAAAGTAGTTACTCTTTGCATTTACTCGCAAAGAGATCAGTGCATGTCCACACAGTGTGATCAGTGCATGTCTTCACAGCGTGATCAGTGCATGTCTTCACAGTGTGATCAGTGCATGTCTTCACAGCGTGATCAGTGCATGTCCTACAGTGTGATCAGTGCATGTCTTCACAGCGTGATCAGTGTGCATATATTGCGATTGGTGCCTGTAATCACAATGTGATGAATGCACATACACTGTCATCAATGCACGTACCCAAAGTGTGATCAGTGCATGCATTTACAGCATGACCGTAGTTGGACTGGTGCATGCATTCACAATGTGGGTTTAGGGTAATGAATAGGAGATACCATGATAGTTTCCTGGAATGTTTAAAATATACAGCCATACACCTGGGTTATATATGGGAATTGATATCTTTTTAGTGATGCATGCACTGAGTGCCTGCATGTTGTAAGTTTTTATGAGGGATCCTCAGTCAGATAGGCTGAGGCAGAGAAAGAGAGAGAGATTGTGCAGCATTGTGGTTTCCGTCAGCTGACAGGAGATACCCAGCTGAACTAGAGTCAAATGAGGACAGTAAACAGCCCGTGGAATAACTAAAACTGGGGGAGGGGTGGAGCTGGGAAAAACAACACCTCTGTCTTGCTGGACCGCAGATTCCAACTTGAGTGACCAAACTAGTGAACGAGCACCTGCTTAAGCTGAGGCCTTAACAAGGGTTCAACTGTTAGGTAGGGAATGAGCTAAGGAATCGGCTGTTATGGCCAAGAGAGTAGAAGATATTGGCCGTGACATATATGCAGGAGGTTGGCGATGTCCCTCTTGCTTAAATGTCACAGTGAAATTCTCTACATGGGTTGTGGAAGAATTCCTCAGTCCTATAATTTTGCACTACAGCAAAAAGGGATGACTCACATCAAACTGCTTTTATTGCGCGTGCTGGTCATTTCTTCATTTTCTGGTTCAGACGTGGGCCTGTGATGTCACCAAAAAGCACTAGTCGCAAGGTGGCACTGTTCAGCGATTCATATTTCATATAAGGAGTATGCTAGATTTACATTGGCAGCTGCAATTTATCTTGAAAACTTTACCAAATTTATACGGACCTAGCACTCTCACTTCAGAATTACTGCTGAGTACCCATTATGAATTGTTAATTAATTATTAAATGAGTTTTTACTTGTTGGGGATTACCCATGCCTTCATTGCCGTACTGAATCTCCTCAGTTTCGATATATTACGTCATCTGGAGAAGCAAATCTCCCAACCGACATTTCACCGTTTAGTCACTGCTGAATCAACATTATGGACCAAGGCCGAAAAATGTTGAATTTTGTTTCGATTTTGAAAATCGAAAATCAACGTTATCCAGCGTTTTATTTAGGAGTAAACGTTGTTTCAACGTCTTTTCAACGTTGAAGGTCGGTCCCGTGCCTGGGAGAAGCGCACGCTTGACTGAAATTTGATAAAGGCTATTAGTTTAAGTTAATCTGAAAAGTGAAAGGGAAATAGCAAGCTGGCAAAGTGATAAATAATTGCAACGACGCCCATATTTGGATTCGTGAACAAATGAACAAATAGCTGTCAAACGGAATCTGACAGCAAGCTATTTCCGTACAGTGTCTAAACAAGTAGAATTGCTGGTTATTTTGCCTTGATTCCAAACTGTCTGAAGGCCGCCCTGCTCCTAATGGTGAATTGCTTCAAGGCGGCGCGCGGGTGGCACGGGCAGTGGTCCAGACCTAAAATGGGTGGTCGTCTGTCTGCGTCGCACGCGATGACTTGCCTCTTTTTTTCTTTTTTTTTTTTGGCTCCGCGCGACTGAGACTGAGAAGCACGTTTCACGCGTACGCCAGCGGGTTACCAGATACCAAGTATAGACATTTACTGGTAAACCTGTTGCCACGGTATTTTGCTTAAGGAACTGTCCTTTTAAATGCCAGCAATTTCATTTGATGAAAATACCGGTTTAAGTCTGTGTGTGTTGGACTGAAACACACACACACACACATATGCACGGGGCTGAAACTCCCACTTCGACTGGGGTCATTTAAGGACTTTGAGGCAACACAGACTGACCAGAGCCCGGAGTTTCGCAGTGTCTATTTTGAATACCAAATACGTTATGGTGACAGGATACCTAACTCACTGGCGTGCTTTGCCAATTTTTTTGTGGCTTACGTCATAATACATTCTAAGAGCACCAGGAATTCACTTGCAATTATCCATCCACTCATGTATTAAATTTATTGAACAAAATTATATAAAAATTACGATTACAATGAACGTCTGATGTGCTGTATAACAAAATGTAAATTTTATGTCGCTGAAATAATCCGTTTATATTAAAAGTGGTTAAAGACTATAATTATTTAAATACGTGGCTGGTATAAGTTTACTCTATAAGGATGACTGTGTCGGCACCATTTCTTTTGGAACATCTTCATCACCCACGGCGATTAAAGTCTCAAACAGACCACAATTTCATAAAGGACGAAATCCCCGGTACCATAAGCTGGTCTAAATCGCCGAGACAGACATTTTAGATTGAAGGAGATTCCCTTGACGCAAACTTAAATTGTGTATGGCATCCTATGAGATCAGCCAACAGACTCTGAAGCGAAGGAGATGTCAACAGCAGATGATGACATTTCTCTCAACAAAACGTACAATAAACTAACAACAAAGACAACAAAGTAAAAAAAAATCAGTCATTAGCCCATTATGTTTCCGTTTGCATCACCATGAGCGAGACTTCCGCAAATAATCTGGTTTTACTGGATTTGATGACTTCCTTGGAAACATTGTCCTCTAGTGAGAACTTTCTAGAACAACACTTCGGAGTGCCTGCCTGTACACTTCGATCCTTCCATCATTTTATACACTGGCATTATTTAAAAAGCGGAAAAGGTAATGTTTCATGCTGTCTAGTTTTATGTCAATTTGGGAAGCTGAAAAGAATTAATCTGAATATCTGTTAGGAAACATAGTATTTACTAGACTTGGAGTTTGTATTCTGTAGCAGGGTCTCTTCTGGGCCAGAATGACAGTGAGCTCTAGAGTATCAGATCTGCACAGTCTGGCACGAAATGAATTGCCCTTGAAAGCTGATCCACTGAACTACACTGGGTCAACTGGCTGTTTAATTTAATTCCTTTCGCGTTAACATGGGATGCTTGTCAATATTTGGCTGCTGGCATTGTTAGGGACCCCATTTCCTCATTTAATGGAGCTATACGCCACGTTATTTTTTTCTTGAGCAAAATAGGCCCTAAAAGAGTCATGCCCATGGCAAGCCATGCCAGCCCCAATATACTTTTGCTCCTCACCCCCAGAACATTGATGCCAGCTCTGTGTGATCAAGCCAATCTTCAAGTGACCTCCTCAGCCTTACTGTGAGGTATTGAGTTTCAGTCCCATAAAGAGTAACTGTCACTTGTAGTCTGATCTCTGTACACGACACCTGTTTACTCTTGGATTCTGGTTTCTTGTCTTTGCAATTTTCGTTATTGTGGCTCTTTTGCCTGTTAATCTGGATTTTTGGATTTCGGATCGTTGTTGGATCAGCCCTCATATTTACGGTTTGGGTTTGATGCTCCTGTGGATTTCGCTGCTTTATCGATCCTCTGCTTATTTCCTGATTACAGCTTCTTCCCTTAATCCGTTCCATTCAACCATTGGATTTTGCAACTGGATCCCACTTTGTTCTAAGTCATTACACCTGACAGCAGTTCAAATGTAGGTCATTAACTAAAGATGATGTGGGCTAATACTAATACTTGGGGGGGATAAGGCCACAGGAAAAGATTTTATAGATAATTATTGTGATAAAAATGTTTTAATTCAGTATGTTGAATTTCTAAAACAACCTAACAGCTCTAAATATTTCAGTCATATAGATATCTTGTTGTTACAGTTCTATCTTAGTCTTGGTGGACAACAATGTGTGTGGTTTTATTTGACTATTTGAATACTTCCATTCAGATTAACTTTAAAAGTTTCTCTCTCAGTTCAGACATCCTTTTCCATTATAACAGAACTGAAAACAAACACTCATCACAGACCACAAAGACTATGCAAGGCTGGCAACCATGTTAAACTCTTTTAGTCAATAGACGTTTTGTTAAATGGAGAGGGTGAATTTGTGGCTTTGTGATTGGCTGTCCAATTATTCAATTTTGTACCGGGGGAGGGGCGCAGCTCTATATAGAGTACATTCCCGGGAACGTGATACCTATCTCTCTATGTTGCTATGCAGTCAGAAACAGGGCTTAGCATTTAAATGGGTTACCAAGCTCAGGGAAATGAATGAGAGTCAAGCCAAAAAACCCTAATTTAGAGTCGTTTTTGGAAGGACTCTAAAGATGGACGAATCTGTTGCTGTGAATGTTAACTTTCAGAGAAGCAAAGGTGTAATCCGGTCGTTGTATATTAGAGAATGTTTTGAAAAACTGAGCGCCAAATTAACGTCTTAGGTAATTAGCCTCACTCTAACTTTAATTTGGCTAGCGCTAATACTTGTGGGGCTTTGGTGTGTGGTTTTCCAGTGAGGCATCAGAACAAAATAACTGTGAAATGTAACCAGGAGTTTATCGCAGACCCCATGTGAGCTTGAATTTGGCGTATCATCACCCCTGCCCCCTTGTCCTCATGACAAGTGACCTAGTGAAGCGCAACTTTAACACGCCTGCCTTGCTAAAGACGCTAAGTCTTTCTGGCTGCAATTGTGTTCCAACAATTACCGTGTGGTACTTTAATGAAATTGTTCCAGAAGGTCCTTTCCATCCTGTCAGCCAAGCACTGACCCTCTTACTAAGCACTAAACTGTGAATTTTTTTTTTCCTTCCTATTGAAGAGCAGTCGCTCTTCAGCTGAATCCGGTAATTTGCAAGCTAATTTGATGCATTACTGCCATCTGGTGGGCAGGAATTGCCACAGCGCTACTATTAGTAGCAGTACTATTTCACACTTCTACTAGTTGGGAGTTTAAATCTTCTCACTGTCTGTGGAGTTTGCTTATTCATATGTGGTGGGTTTCCTCCCGCAATTCAGACATGCAGTTATGTAAACTGGTGTCAATATTACCCATATCATGTGGTTTTGTCTATCAGTGTTTGTGTCCTGTGGTGGTCTGGCATCCTGTCCAGGATGTACCTCAGCCTCATACCTAGAGATATGGTTAGGGATGATCAAAACAAGTCAGAAAAAACCTGGACTAAATGAACATTCAATAACCAGAGAACACACTGACAAGCCATTGAAAAGCTTTCTCAATTGCTGGTTGACATGATACTGAAACCTTCTGTTCATGCATGCTTTGACATCACAATTCACACTACAGGGAGACAAATCTTTGGCGATAGAAATTTATTGCTTAGAAATGGGTAATATAACTACACAAACAGCTTTAAGAGGATCTCATTTCATGCCTGAAGTAGACGGGGACCGATCCTCAGTGTTTCTTTTTTTAACGCTATGGAGCTGTGAAGTTTTATGTGCGGCTGTCTAAGTGCCACAAAAAATATAAATGTGTGACCGCAGAAAACAGCCACTCCCTCTACGGGCATGTATGGAATGAGAGCAGAAACCGCTCGGGCCTAACGGGACGCCAGTCTGTGGCAGATATGAGCTCGTGTACTGACTACAGGCTGTGCTGCTGTAGTTTTACTTGACACATCACAAAATACACGGCAGCTAAATAGTGTCTGTCTGCTTCTATGGGACGCAGGTCGACTGTCGTTAAGCTATAACCGCATAACAGCTAGTCTGATTATCCCCAATCAATCTGAAATTGTGTTTTCTGCATGTGTGGGTGACCATTAGTCACCGTTCTTTCGACAGTGAAAAACGGCTCCTCAACTCTGGTTTATTTTTCTTGCTGCTTCTGTCCAAACCAGAGTATACTGAACTGGGCATTTGTCCGAGTTGGACCACTTATAAGAGCCCGTTGCAACACTTTAATGAAATACGTCATACCTGTAGACCCGAACGAGGTACAGGTGGAGGAAGCAAGGATGAAAGTTGTTGGCTTTGACGTATGCTGCCAGGGTTTTCTAAAATTTTCCAGACACAAACGCTAATTTCTCATTCCATTGGAATAGACATGGAATGTTTCTTAGTTATTAATAATGTGCAAAAAAATTACAAGTCCTGAGGAGGAGTCTTGCAACCCAGAGTATTACTGTTCCAACAAACAGTCGGTATTTGTTTGAACTTTTTGTATTCTGCCCATTTACTACTGCCGACTCTGCAAATTGAGTTTGTCATACTCTTAGGTCTCGGTAATTGATTATATCTGACTACCTCATATTGACACTGAGAGCTGTCTCTGCTAATGACAAGAAAATAAGTCTCAGATGGGCCGGTGACTTATCGTTTATTAATGCCTATAAAAATCAAGGGCCCTTAAAGCGGTCCATCCTGGGGGTGATGAAGGAGAAGTTGTGGAACATGGTCTGGTCCACACTGTTAATTAGTGTGCGGTCCACGCAGGAAAGCTGGGGCTTCTCGTTGATAAACTCTCGGTCAAAGTTGCTGTAGTCGTTTGGGGATTTCTGCATGTGAGGGAGACATGGTCAGCATATACCATCTGGAAGACAGACCCATGGTGGGCAAGTGTACAAAATGAAACCTGACCTCTATTTCGAATACTTGTATTACTTGTACTAAAACCAGGTTTTTGAGTTTGACATTGAGTAGGCCAATCATACAGCATTACGTTTTTACAGCATTTCTTTTTTCTTTTACAGCATTTTGTTTTTTTATGTATGCAAATACATAAAGGAATGACGAATAAATGAACCTTGATCATCCCTAAATCCGAAGAAGCATTTTCTGAATGCCCTCCCCACTGTTGAACGCCAGCTCCCCTGGTCACATGCTTCCAGCCAAAAGCACCTGACATCCAGCCCCGCCTCAGAATCTCCCTACATTTTACATTTCATAATCTGGCCCTTGGCAGGAATTCATTATTCAATCCTGGAAGAGGCGTTTTCTCATTTTTGGTCTATCTCTGTCTCTATGAGAGCATCCTCACCACGATGGGTCGGAATGGTGGCTCCACCTGCCGGCCCTCCAAGGCGATCCAGTCCACATCTCGGAAGAAGGAGTGATGCCGGATGTTCCCCTTCACACCCAGCCTGCGCTCTGGCTCCCGCACAAAGAGCTGCAAACAATTATAGCATACAAGCAAAATTGTGTAGCACTCACTGTTTTTCTGTTAACCATTGGCTTAAGCCTGGCCTGTGTCTCGTCTACGCAGTATTTCAGGCAACCACAGAATGGTCTATAGGGTGGTAACAAGGTCCATGTTAGTGGTATTCTTTTCAAGAGTGTTGGAGAATGGTGAGCAAGTGAAGGTTGACCTACCTTAATTAGGATGTCATGGGCGTCTTTGGGAAGCCAGGGCGGATAGATGGGATCATCTGTGCGGATGGACTGGAAGAGCTCCTCCTCATCAAGACCATGGAAAGGTGACTGGCCAATTAACATCTCATACAGCAGGACCCCAAAGGACCACCAATCCACAGAGAATCCATATTTCTGCTCCAGTAGGATCTTGGGGAAGTCAGATAACATCGAGGATGTTATTTCTCACGACTTGAACATTTGAATTTCAATATACTATATGAGTAAGTCTTGCCACATGCTTAAGAAGACGTTAGAACTAGCCAAAGATGAAAGACCACCAAACACGTCATGGTGGACAACCAAGACGTTGTGTAGTTCACCCTAAGAACACAAGGGGGCGAACAATGATTTTCATGAGATTTTGAGTCTTCCCCCTGCAAGTCTTGTGGCACTTTCTTGCTACCAATTGCTAGTCCTGTGTGGATATCTATGAACAAGCTCAGTTGGCTCTCTCTTTCTCTCATGTTCATTCTTTTTGACCGGATGAAGGTTGCACAGCCGCCTGGGAAACACATTTTGACCATTTGTGCGGAGTCTGTGGTCTCAGCCGAAAGACGTGGTCTACACTCTGAAGGTCTGATTGCTTGCCAGTGCACTTTTTTCTTTTACCACAGTGCACTGTTTTTTTTTACCACAGCGTTCCGTAAATGACATCTTCTCATTTTTTTTTTGAAGCATATGGCCAGCATTAAGTCACAGACCTTTCTTTTTGATTACACATCAAGCTAACCTATATAAATTGTAGATCCAAGAGCTTTCAAAATACACACTTATACACTGACAGGTTGCAGTGGTCCTGGATCCCAACCCGAGAAGCACAAGACATGGGAAAGATACTGATCATCACCATCTGCCCAACCCATATATCTTTGACAGGAGGAGACACCCAGCATGTCAACACAGGAAGAACATGTACATACCACACACAATAGGTAGACATCAAAGCCAAATCCTAGACTTGCAAGGTTGCAGTGTTACCTACTTCTCCACGATATCTCTACCAAACTACATTTTACCGAGAAAATCAAAAAGAAACACACTGACCTCGGGTGCAATGTAGTCTGGGGTCCCACAGAAGGTGGACGTCCGGGCATCTCCGTACATGTTCTCCTTACACATGCCAAAGTCAGCAATCTTGATGTGTCCATCCGCATCCAGCAATACATTGTCTAGTTTCAGGTCCCTATTAGAACAGCATCCCACACAGAAACATTACATCATGTGAGCACATCCAAAGCTGACAGCACGCCCTCTTGATGCAGGCCGGTTTCAAGAGCATCACTCCTTTTATATCCCACATGCGCAGCGTGTCCTTGATTAACACAGCATCCCCCTAAGTTCCTGGAATCTACCCCCTCACCTGCTTATTTACCTGTATATTATGCCTTTGGAGTGAAGGAACTGGAGACCGGATATGATCTCAGCACCGTAGAATCTGAAGCCCAGAGCCAGAAAGTGCACATCAGCACAATTTTGCCTCAATATCGACGTAATCAAAATCAATAGCAGCCCCTGGAGTTAGAGGCTGTACTTACATCGATCTCGGCATGTCGAACTTTTGACAGCTCTGTATGTGGAACATCAGATCACCTCCGTTCAAGTACTCCATTACAAAAAAGAGGTTTTCCTGTAGAATGGATAAACCTTATCATGCCCCGTATTTGGACAGTGAAGGCAGTCAGGTGTCCGATGGCAGTGCGAGGGGGTATAATTCATCTGTAGACAACTCTATGAAGGATGAGAGTGGAAGGTGCACCCTTCATCTTGCCGTTTCTTACCTTTGTCTGGAACGTACAGTACAAGTGTGTGAGGAAGGGATGCTCGCACGCCAGGGACAAGACCCTCCTTTCCACCATGGTACACTCAACGTCATCGTCCATCAGCACTACATCTTTCTTCAGGGCCTTTATTGCAAAGAACTGATTGGTTGACTTGAGTTCTGCCAAAAACACCTGCCAGTATAGACATGGAACTGGTGTTAAGTCCTAACCTTCTGTCCTATTAACCATGCAAGCTAAAATTCATTGCACAGCAACGCATGGTAGAAATCCCACTGGAGTTTTGTAGTCCATCTCTGGAAGACCACTGCTGTTTCTTCTCATACTGTGTTGAGCAAGAATAAGGCTGAAAGAGAATCATCAAAGCAGAACCATTCACCGGGATTCAGCACAGCTGACTGGATTCAACACAGTTAATGGGCTGCCAGCAAACCATAATAGCCATATAACCTTTAGTTGTTCTTCAGGGTAGGAAGATCTTATTACTTTACTAAAGTTCAGCTTTCCTACCTTGCCAAAGCTGCCCTTCCCCAGCATCTTGTGCAGGATGAAGCTGTCAATAGTGAACTTGTGCACTTCCTTCTGTGGTACAGCATAGAACAGCTCTGGCACTTGTGGGGCCGGTTGATCTCCCACCATGGGTTTGTCCCAAAAAATGCCTTGGATGTCTTAGGGAGGCAAAAGGAAAATAAACAGTGAGACCATCAGCATATGTTGGTGGTAGTGTGGACAGCTCTGCCAGACAGCACTGAAGAGTGCTATAAATGACCTGCTGTAGAAAAAAAGGTCAGGCATGGACCCCAGCACAAGATGGTTTCTGCAAACAACACGATTCCTCCATGATTCCCCTGAAGCCAGCACCTGGCTGAGATGCCATCTGGGTACCTTTCCGACCCGCGGCTGGGGGCGCAGAAGATGAGGTGGTCCCTGATGTCTCTTGGATATTTCCCTGTCCAGGCCCAGTGGGTCCACTCCCGATTCCATCACATCCACGGGAGTTTCTGGCCTACAGCATTGGGAGGAACAATAGCTGGATGTTACTTTAGCCAGTAGGTTGGCATTTGATAGCAAGGTTCAAAGTCTTTAATCGCAGCTTTAATGAGCAAACTCAACCTTTCATTGTCACCAAGTCTCAAAAAAGCAAGGGGCAGCAATATAACTGAAGCTTTCAACAGAGGCGACAGCTGGGTGAGAATCAGAAAGAGAGTCCCGGTGTTCCCAGAGGACACGAACAACACTCACCTGCTGGGTGATCTCAATGGTGGCAAGAGCCTCAGCCATCAGTTTTTGGTTCACCCCGCACAGGTTGGCCACTTTCATCTGGCACTTGTGATGCACATTCATGCCACACTCTGCATGGAAGACCAGCATGATGTTACGTTGACGTGTGACCCATTTTCAGGCCCTGTCCAACCATTCTCCGCAGATGTCCGATCCATCATGACATATCATGTGACCAACTGTCAGGTTCAAACGCCAGGATATGTCTGGCCATTTGCCAAATCTATGGAATGCCATGTGATACATCATATATCTAATTCTCACCTTCACACTTGAGGCCCTGTCTAGCCAGGCCCCACAGCAGTGTTCCACAGTGTTCACAGAAGGTGGGACTCTTGTAATTGTATACTTTAAACCTATGGGGCATGTCGATTTTAAACCGCTCCTTGTGAATCTGGTAGGACAGGAACACATGACAGCAGACTGTATGAACTTCTGCAACTAATTAACAGTCGAGAAACTTTCATTTAGACTTGGTTTAATTTAAATAGCAGCAAAAACAAATATGAAATCATTACATTCCATCTCACAAGTAGGGTAGTGGGTGCCATAGTGGTTACACAGTCATGTTTCCATTACAGCTTGACCAAGTGCCCACAACATTTCACAGAAGACTGACTCATTGCTGTTCATGAAGACTGCTCTAAATCACCTTTCAGAGCGACAAGCTTAGTAGGTAGGATATGAAGTCACTCAGGCTTCCTGGAACAAACATGGTCTACACCTGGACAGTAGACCACAGCTTTTTACTCTTTCGTCTTCCTACACACCCCCGGATTCTAACTTGGATATAAAAAACTCAGCTCATTCATCCCACTCATCTAGGATGTCGAGGTCCGTCATCATCATAACAACAAAATGACCATGGAAACACCCGGGAAACGCATGTCTCTAGTTGTGCGACTGGAGCACTGTTGTGGCTCTACGGCAACCCCTTAGACATCCTAGAGCTGCTCACCATGGTTTCCTTGCTGTTGACGGCTGATCCAGTGCAATTGGCAATCACTTTGTCGATACATTTCTTGTGTATGGCCACGTTGCACTCTGAAAAGCCATGGCAAGAACCAGTGAAGGGGAGAGTTAACCAGGCCACAAGGAGGCAATGTCATGAAACCACAAGAGGGGGCGAGGACGGCAGGCCGGACTCACGTTTACACTGGTAACCCTGCTTATTCAGGCCCCTACAAGGAAACAAATACAGAAGGACTTAGGTGATCTGGTGACAAATTCAGCCAAATGGTTAAGTTTGAAGTCAGCGATTGGGTTGGGGTTTCAAACTAGCTGCTATCAGAAGGATGGAAATTTTCACAAAAATGTATTACACGCCCTGCAGACAAATATGTGCCATGGACTGTGTGAGAGAGACAAATAATAAAAACACTAATTCCTCTATAGCCTGACTGAACTTGAATAGTTTCAGAAAATGAGTCACACAATCAAAGCTTCAGTTAACTTTTTGTAATCCAATCTGCATTCATTTGCTGGCAAAAAAGCCGGTTATAATAAAATGTAAATAATGCTGATAGAGTATGATTCATTTATCTTCAAAGAGAACAAGAGCGAAATGGTCGAGGCTGCAAGTGAGACAGACAGACAGACAGGCAGGCAGGCGGGCAGGCAGGCAGGCAGACAGACTTTATTGATCCTGGGTGGGAAATTTTCTAAATGGCAGACAGCCTACCATACAAACTCTTTGCAGACCGAGCAAAAGGTCGGCTGGGGGAAGAAGGTGGCTGTAAACTCATGGCCCTTCACTACATGGACTTTGGCCTGCTTGATGGCACCACGCCGCTGGTGGAGGGTAAAGGGGCCTTCCCTCACTCCATCAGTTGCTTCTTCACCCTTGGCCTTCCCTGTGGCATCTGGTCAAGAAACCAACATTTAGTGGTGCGACTTTTTTAACATGTATTATTATTATTATTATTACTGTGAGTTTGTGTCCCCTCTTTATCAGACTGAGACAGAAAATGTTAAGAAATGAATGTCTCTCTATTGCACATCTTCATTAATGAAGTAGGTCCAGAATAAGACGTGCAAAACTAGGCAAAAATATGCTACAGGAAAACAAGTCAATGGCACCCTGCTGGAATTCTTACTACTCACCACTCTTCTCCAGGAAGTACCGTGCCTTCATCATCAAGCGGCCAACTGGTTTCAACTCCACCTGGTTTAAAAAAGGAAGTCAGACAGCCCAGTTACTGCCTTTCACCCAACACTTACCCAGATCTCCAGCCTGCCCCAACACTCACCCAGATCTCCAGCCTGACCCCCAACACTCACCCAGATCTCAGCCTGCCCCAACACTCACCCAGATCTCCAGCATGCCATTCTCTTTCTTGCAGCGTGTAGCTAGCAAGTCCAACTGCACAGTGGCCTCAGACTTGAACTGGGCCATCTTGTCCATGACCACCACATGCATAACACGGCCTTTGTGGATGTGGGCATCAAATGTGGTCTTCCATGGGGGATACATGGTTGGCTTCTTTTGCTTGTATACCTGTCCCTTCTCTGTTTTGAAGGGGGTAGGAGATTGGAGGAAGCAACCCACCGTTTTGAAATGTTAGTGTTGACCAGAGTCTCTGGGCGTTTATAGCTTTAAAATCATACACAACCATTATCTTCTTTACTCGGTTTGAAGGAGTCTCCCGATAACGTCAATAGCAGAGGGATAAATTTTACTAATCCCCAAGGAGATATTAAGCAATTAATGAAATTATGGAAATAAGTAAGAAAATAAAAACACAACGGTTCCAGGCACCTCTGTAACCCTCATGAATAGGATTAAGTGGCTTGGAAAGTGGATGGATGGATGTATGGATGGATGGATAAAAAAGGAAAATAACCCTGATGGCATGTACTAATGCCGTCTTGATCACGAAAGAGTAGTCTAACATTTCAGAAGTTGGGGCTTCCTTCAGACATCTCCCCAGGAAGACAATTTTTGATTTTTCAGGTAAGTTTCTGTGGCTTTTCAGGTTATTGAGACATGGCATTGATGCCTTTCCTCGTGAGAACTAGTTAAAATAGTGAATCGGCCAACTAGATGCAGAATCGCTGCTAAAGATGCTACCATCTCGGGCTTCACTTCATTCTCAAACCATGTAAGGTGTAGGGCAGCTATATGAGGATTAAACCTTCTTCTCCAAGAAACCCACTAAACGGATTGTCTGGGAATGCTAATGTCATTCATAAGCCATTGTGTATATCCCAACTCTCACAGTATGTTAACCCAATTTAGTAATCAAAACTAGAAAAGATCATTTTCATTGGTTCATGAAAACAAGGCTGATCTCAGTTTCTTCACTCAAACAATAATAGCATGGTCTTCTCATATCTCAAGAGCTATGTGCACAAATCCAGCCACAGCTCTACTTTGCACGTTTTCATGTTCAACGGTTGAGAGATGTGTATCTCAGATGAAGTTATGTTCCTGTTTTACCCATAGTGCATGACTTGAACCTCTAAATGTGCGTGTGCTTGGGAGGTGTTCACCCGCTCGCCTAAAGTATTCATCCCTGCAATGTATCAGCACCACCACAGCCCTTGGAAGACAAACACTTATCTCTTTATTAGCAAGATCTAGCACTTCAGTTAAGCTACGGGGGTCTGCAGGACCCCCTTGCAGGCCCACCTGATTCCACCACTTCCTTGATGTATACTGCACAGTAGGGATTCATGCTCTCCTCATATTGTGCCACGCCCGGATCCATCTCAAAGTTTGAGAAACCAATTCTCAGGAAGGGGGACATGATGTTGTCCTCACGACACAGCAACTTAGGAGCCTGAAAATCTGGACAGGTGATCAGACAGAGAGGATGGCTTCATTCACAAATGCAGAGTACTTTGCAGAGAGGGACAGAGAAAGGAAGATGCATTTCCAAAGTGCAGCCTGGAGCAGTGTTTCTTAAGCCAATTTAGGTCGCCAATGTGCTTGTGATGGGTCCCCACACGATTATGCTCTGCTGTCATCATGGTCATCCTCTTCTTAGGTCCCGGCACGGTGACCAATTTTGGTTTTGGGATCCTCAGTTAAAAAAGTTTAAGCGCCCCCACCGTAGAGCAAGACAAGAGGAGAGGTAGAGAGAAATAGGAGAAGAGTGAAGAGAAGAGATGAAGACAGAGAGAGAAAGAAAGAAGAAGAAAGAAACTCAGTAGCAGAGGAACTTACGGGCAGCAGATGTTGTAGGGCAGTTTCCTTCCCTCTGGGTGGTGTTCGGTTTGAGGAGCAAGGGTCTCCTTCGAGTTGTGGTGGTGGGTTGGAGTCACGCTATAGTCAGCTGCCACAGACACCAGTGCCTTGTGACTGTTCCTGGACAAGGAGCCACCAAAACTAAAGCGGTGGGAAGAGAATGCAAAGGAGATGTGAGCTCACCACTTGCACAGTTAATTACCCTGAGAAGTGCTTTAAGTGGTCAAGGATGAGGTGGCATGGATATCACTTGGTTTCAGTTAAAACTGCTCTTCTGATGGAGGAGGTAATGATGAAGAATGGTTTCATGCATTCCTTTTAGCCATACGTATTTGCATGAGCACACACAAATAGCCACCTGCACGTTTACATTTATGTCTTTGTGGGGGCTTCTCCAAGGGGTTAACGCAATTGATTATTCGAATGCCTTGTTGACTTTCACTGTCTGTCCAATGACACCAGGAGGTCGCTTCACAAAAACATGAAACCGAAGGCAACCTTAGCGTCCCTGAGAGCTAGCCTGTTTTTCCACATAGGTGCATGCTATGACTAACGTTTCACATTTCATTAGAAGAGATTTAATATTTAGCATTTCACTTTTGATACGTATCTTCCACATGTATCGTTGTAGTCTATTTTTAAGCATACGCTTTGAATATCAGTAAAGAAAAGCACACAACCAGTGCCAAGTTGAGAAAGCAAGTTCCACCGAGGTTTCACACACACACACACACACACACACACACACACACACACACACACACACATTTTTGATCGACAAACGGAAAAGATGACTGGCTGCGCACACGTGATAGTTCACTTTCCATGCCGGGAGGCACTTGACGGTCACAGCGGGGCTCCTCGGCGTGGTATTTAACACCGGGCTGCCTCACCAGTAACCCCCAGGCCCTACCGCTCGTTACCATCAGCCAGCGATGTAACTAAAAGTGTTGCTCTTTCCAGGTGGCGGAGGTTAGGCGTCTCTTAACCGCAAATTCAGTAATTCTCACAAGAGCTCGCATTACCAGCAGAGTAAGAAAAAAGTAACATTTTACTTAATTTCTTAGTTGTATCGTACGCTCGGTTTTATTCGAGCATCCGTTGAGTTACAGTTAGGTCATCCCTTTACCTCTTTTCGCCTTCTTTGCCTCCCGTATTTTTTGTTTTTTTCCAATTTTCTGGCTGGAAATGGAATTCTCGTAATAACTCGGCGAGAATTCTCTTTCTTTTTTCTTTAAGTTCAAGTGTCTGTAAGAAATATGCTATGAGTGATAACGCTCGCAATGCGAGACGGCTTGTTCAACACTTCCGTCTGCTGCTAAATGACAGCTCTGTAACCACACTTCCTGTGTTTAGTTATGAAAAATGTCACAGGTGGATCTGTCACCTAACTGCCTCCAAATGCCCCAAAGAGACGCGAAGCAATAGAATGCGGTTACTTATAATCCTTCCACGTTATCCACTTTATAATTCAGTGTAATTCATGTTCACGTGCAGGGCTTTCCATAATTGCCAATGAGATTTGTTCAAATCTATACGAAAACTGAATTAGAATCATAATTCTTACTTCTTGACGAATGCACCAAACAAGTACTATTTTAGGCAAATACATAATCTTTTATGTGCAAGAAAACCGCATATCCATCTTTTTATCTTGTTGACAGAGACGTCAAACGATTGATGCTTCTTTTACAAATGAAACCAACGGAAATATACTCCGCTAAGTGGCCAAATTTATATACTGTACCATATTTCCAATTTCTCAGAGTCTAAGATAATCGTTTTCAGCGTCCTGCTTCCTAGTGACCATATTCTGACAAACCACCCACCCAGGATGATAAAATCGGCCTAGTTCAGTACTATCAGATTCCCCTCTGAAAAACTTTTTGGCTTCTTAAAGTTACAATTCTGCTGCCAATTTCCAGGCTTGGCCTCTGAAACTTTTGTTCTGGTCCAGTACTGCTGCTGTCAAATCCTTAAAGTAATAACATTATGGTTAATCTTGTTCTTGTGGCAGGTATCTATGTAAATCAGGAGCATGACTGAGTCTTGGTTTCCCTTGACTTCTGAATTTGACAACAATGGACATCTGGCCAGATGTAATAGAATGTAAATATGATCTTTCATAAGTCAGGCTACAGCTACCAAGCACCCACTCTGTGATGCTTAACTGTTTCAAGGTACTCCGTGTAAAGCTCTTCTAACAGGCCTTGCCCGACTTGTTTAATGTACTACTTTGGGTTTAAGCTGCATATGCGATTTCCTCTGTACTTCTTAACTGGGACCATTTTGCAACTCTATCTCAGTGACTATCTATGAAGGATTCTGTCGTGATAAATCACCTGAAGACACTTGACTACATGGAACAGTAGCTGAAAACCCTTCTGTCATCCTGTATGCATCAGAATGTATTTTGCCCAAATTCATCTAGAATACATCCATCATCTTGATGACACAGGTGTCAATTACAGCCATGTAATGAACGGCCCCTTTCTGCAAACATTCACATCGCTGGTCTTACACGAATCGTCTTTTCACTCAGGACTGGTACCCACAGCCAACACGTCAAGTTCAGTTATCCAATACAGAGCTCTGCTTTGATTTAGCCTTAAGCCAAGCATTCTCATCCATCCACTCAACTCGAATATCTGCTCATCCAGTAGTGAGTCAGTGTAGTGGGGAAGACAACTAAATATTTCACCTAGTTATCCAATGCACCACACATAGCCAAGGAGGTTAAAATGTTATAAACTCATAACAAACAGCCATAGTTTCAAAACCACTGATTGCATACAAACACTTCAACAACATACATGTTGAGAGTAACTTGGTTTTAAATGCAAAAACATAAAAACAATGTTGTGAAACTCTGCCATATAGTCACCTTTGTTCTTGGTAAATATACTTTCCAGTGACACGAATGATAAGGGAGATCAATCAAGCAGCGACTAGCCCATCACCCAGGTTCTACCGGGGCCTCGAACGAGCAGCTCATGAATGGTCATTGGCAGAGTTTGCTCAGCTTAGTGACACTGCTGTGTTTTGCTGCCCCATGATCAAGCCTCCTTTCCTAACATTTGGGCCAAGGCTCAGGGCTTGTTGCGACCGGTGGTGAGGAATACTGAGGACTGGGTGCTGTATATATAGCTCTTTACCCCAAACAAGTTCACAGTCCATCTCTGCAAACTCAAAAACGTTTGGAGAATTCAACTGCAGATGCATTTATGCATTCTAATTTTTTACAAGCTACATGGCCACATTGTTACATTTAATCCATTGTGTTCTGCGCTACGTAACTGAATAACTATGTGCGTAATTATAAGTCAACACAAATAAAATATTGCAATAAAAATGTATACATTGGAGACATTTTTTCATAGGTATATGGAATGCTTAAAGGTCATTTTTAGTTGTCTAGATATTTTCAGACGATCCGTTCCGACCTTATGAGATCATAAAGCTACGACAAAATCTATTTTGGACAAAATGCAGATCTTATTTATATCGATCATTTGCTTGCTAAGGCTTTGCAGGAAATGTAAACTGCTACTTAAGCAAAGGGCTCACTCAAGTGATTCCAATTAACAGCAGGTCATATTACAATAAGTGTAACTCTGTGCTTCAGTGGGTCATGCCAAATCGATGAGCCACTGTACTGTATGAGTAGTATTAATGAAAGATGGCTCTTTGAACGGCAACAAGCAAATATTCATAATAAATATTCACAAAAAAAAATCACATACATTAGAAAAGCCTTTAAGTGTTGAGGGAATTCCACCGATGCGGATAATATCACTAAAAGGTTTTCTCAGCCCGTGCGGAATCACTTCACAGTTGATTTCATTCCTGCGTTACATGACATGCAGTACATTCAGAAATGTGTCCACACTTCCATCTGGAGGCGAGAGCTTGACCCAACACAAGCACCCCTTATAAAGAAGTAGAGCCGCTATACATACCGCGCTGCAGAGCAGCAGAACCGAAACGCCAACTTAACAATACGCAAAAAATAAAAACAAAAATGAAACGCGTTTCGTGAACAATATTGTTTACGAGACCCACATCAACCACAATACTTCTGGTCAGCAGCGTGACTTACCGAGGTTCAAATATTCATTGTGGTAAAACGTTTTACAAATTGACCACTTAAAGAATATTTTACGCATTATGGAATGAATTTAAAATACAAAAAGAAATATGTACAATTAACCTTACCTTAGAAACAACTCTGAAAGAATGAAGGAGAGGAATAATGAAACTCGAAATACTGTTGAATAATCTCCCAGTTCCAGTTCGACAGCTCATTTTATTGTTCTTCTGTTCTGTTAGTCAGGCTCCCCTATAGGTTTAGCTGTCGGACCTCAGCACTGCGTATAGCCACGCCCGTTATATATGTCACTGGAACACTCGAGACGTTCCAGCGACAGGTTGTCGCCTTTAACCGAAAAAGCTACTTTTGAAACGTAACTATTTTTGCACTTGTCAAAATTAACATTTTCTCAAATTATCCAGTAACCGGACCTTTCATAAGGACAGAATCTTTATTTTAAAATACTCCAGCTTTGTCATGCTGGACTTGATGTTGACAATCCCTTCTGTTATGAATATATCCTCTTAGCGATTCGTGTGAGTTACAGATTAATCAAAATGGGACACTTCAACATGAATTGCCGTGACTAAGAGATGCTAGCGAGACGGCATCATACCAGTCAGGCTATCAGGAGGTGAGCCGTGGGTGTGGGGCGGCCTCTTTTTGGTGTCTGAGATTTTTGAAAAGTTTATCTCCATTGGAAAGTACCGCCTTTGCCCTATAGTGTAGCTGTTACGTCCACCAACGCAATAGAAAATGTGAACATATAGGCTTTACAAGCTGAAGTATTTTGGCATTTGAGTGTAGATAAATTTACTTTTTGGTGATTTTTTTATTATTATTCGTTTATTATTAACCGTAAAAAAGATCAGGCTCTAAAAGCCTCTAGACTATAATGGACATCAGGACCGTGGAGAGTGATTTGGGGGGTAGGTGTTTGAGGGATTTGCCGAGGCACCTCTAGGTGGATCGGGCAAAATAAGGCAGGTGCTCCGGCACCCCCCCGCCTGTGCCTGATGAACATATTGCTTTAAGCCGACAATTCGATTTATACCAATACATACACTGTATGTGCCAAAGAAATCTTAATATCGGTAACAGCCTGTACTTAAGGTGCGTAATATGTACTTTAACGCCACTAATGCAACCCACAAATCAATTTGTTTTTCATTTCAAGCATCTAAATCTCCTAAAATAAAAATACAGATACATTATTTGTAAACATCGGGATTCTAGTGTTTCCATCAATCTTCTGAGTACTTGGGGCGGAGGTGTACCTCTGTGGGTTAGGTGTGGATGTCTGTTTAAACGGTCATGGTTTCAGTTCTGCAGCTGGCTAGGGTGTCCTTTTTGGGCCTTTGAGCAACCTGAATTTCTCTAGAGGTGGTGGACACTGGCTGACCATGCATACTGACTCTCAGCTCTCAGTTTGGAGAGCAAAATGGGAAAATGCAAAAACTACAAATTCCCCTATAGGGATGAAATGTACTTGTTGTTATAATCATCATGTTCAGGGTTGCGTGGGCATTGGGTGGGTCCAAGGCAGTTTGAGTGAGCAGAGGGCATGCAACAAGAAGCTTGTTGTGGGGCCTTCTGCCCATGAGAAGTTCGGCTGGTGATAGGCCAAATGACTTGAGTGGAGTAGAACAATGGTCCAATAGTGCAAGTCGTTAGGCGCATTGCACCAGAGCTTCTTTACAGTCTGCACGGCTCGTCAGCTTCACCATTTGGATGTGGTGTGCAGTGATGATGTTTTTCATGCATCACTGAAACTCTGGAACAAGCCTTGGAATTCTTGAGATGAGCATTGGGGACCACTGTGTGTCTGGAGAGTGGCAGGAATCCCATGTCAGATGAATTGAGTTTTCAGTGCTCTGATGGGGCTGCTATTGCAGGTTCAGTCCGCCACTTCAATAAATATGAAGTAATAATCTGCTCACAGGACATAGTGTGTGTCTTAGAGCTCAAAATGGTCTGAGGCTACATCTTCAAATGGTAGCTCCGGTGGCTCGGTTGGTCTGAGTGGTTCTTTGGGTAGACTGTTCTGGACATTAGCACACTTACTGTAGTCTTTGACCATTAAATCCAGCATTCATTCCAGGCCAACAAACGACTTTGCAAGGACACTGTTTACTCTTCACAATTCGTAGATGCAAGTGGTGAATTAGTCTGTGCTGTTGCATAGAGAACCATGCATAGCCCATTGGAGTTGACACCATCAGATAAAACAAGTTGGCTCCTTGAGTCTCAACATGGTTGAAGAGGCATGGGCACTTCCTGCCTGTGGACTGGCCAGCCTTGCTGAATTATCTGCTGGAGCATGTTCAGCTCTTCCTTCATACAATGTTGTAGTTCTGTGTACTTCTGCTGACTAACTGAGACGAGGGATAGCATGGAGACACATTTGAGGCCATCTATTTACAGTGTGTGTTCCAACAGCTGTGCATTGATACCTCCATGTTCCTACCTGTCTATTACCTGATTGCCAAATTGTGCCGCTGAAGTCGAAGACGCAGTTTTTGGATACACATGAGGGAGGAAAGGAGTGGCTTTTTGAAAACATCTTCAGGAGGTTTATGGTTATTCTACAGAGTGAAGTGCTTCCCAAATATGAAGCTGTCAAATTTGATTCCTTCTTCTCAATTACCGCAAGCGTTCTTTTGCATCAGTCAGTGACTTGGATGAGAAGGCGATAGGCTGACTGTCTTACAGAAGATTGGCTCCCAATACCCTGCATAACAAGACATTTTGACGAGCTGATGAATGCTCTGCTCAATTTTGATGAATGAGACACTTAATGAAGTTCAGCTTCAGGTTGTAGCTTGTGGCTCTCTTAACCACCTTGTGGAAGATGACATCGTATCCTATTACCGTAGGTGCCTGGATATGGATATCATAGATCATGCTAATGTCTCCATTGATTCCTTCAAGCATGTCATCCCTGATGTGTTGGAAGATTTCCGGTGCAGATTTGATGCCAAGGGGTAGCTGATGCAATCCAAAGTTTCCGACTGGCATGTTGAAGGGTGTCAGAAAGGATGATCCTTCATTTAGCTCTATTTAGAGAAATCCAGATTTGGCATCCAAGACTTAGAAGAGAGTGGCAACAGGCTTTAGCTTGTGGTTGGTATAAGAGTGGAATACTGTGCTGGAACATTTCAATCCACCTGCACAAGGAAGTCGCTGGCAACTGGACAATGTTTTTGTGTTGCACTTGGCACCTGTATCAATCCTAAATCGCACATCCTGAAACAATATTTTAAAGTAAGCTGTGTACTTGTTATCTTCTGTGCTGTCTGCATTAGATTAATGTTCAGAATTTCATCTTCTAGTGGGTTTTCCACTTCTACCAAGCTCACTGCACACTTTTGACACACTGCCACCCAGTGGCCAGTACAAACATTGTGAGCCTTTAGCTGGACACTCTTCCTGATTCCACTTGTGCTGCTGTCTTTCCCACACCTAAAGCAACTTTTGGACTCATTTGGTTATGCGTATTGTTGGAATTTTATTTTATTTTTTAAGTATTGTGCTCTTTTTTCTTTTCCATTTACTACTGATATATGCAAATCTTCTTCTTTCGTGATTTTCATCTGTTTCTGTGGCATTTCGAACGGCTGAGGGATCTCTACAGCTTTATTGCCAGTGTAAGGTCCTCTTCTTTATCTGGCAACCTTTCTTGGACTTGTTTCTCTCTGACCCCCACAATTCTGGCACCAATTATCTCTTTCTCCAGTTCTAACATGCAATATGCTAGATGTTATTTTAAAGGCCAGGTTGCCATTTGGTAGCAAGGTGTGTGTCTTTAATCAGAGCGTTAAAGAATAAATATGGCTTTTCATCATTACCAAAAGTCATGAAATCAAGGTTCAGCATTAAAAAACAACAGAGGAGACAGCTGGGTGAGAACCAGAAAGAGAGTCCCGGTGTTCCCATAGGACACGAACAACACTCACCTGCTGGGTGATCTCAATGGTGGCAAGAGCCTCAGCCATCAGTTTTTTGGTTCACCCCACACAGGTTGGCCACTTTCATCTGGCACTTGTGATGCACATTCATGCCACACTCTGCATGGAAGACCGGCATGATGTTACGTTGACGTGTGACCCATTTTCAGGCCCTGTCCAACCATTCCCCACAGATGTCCGATCCATCATGACATATCATGTGACCAAATGTATGATTCAAACCTGAGGGCTTGCCTGGCCATTCTGAATTTGAATGCTGTGTTTCCCTTTCACCACAGCTCCTAAATCATCATGGATACACAACTGTGAAAAATGTCACTGTTTATTATACTTGTTACAGTCCACTATGTACTTATGTAACTTCCTACTGTTATGGGTGATGTGTTCACCTGATCATTACTACTGTCTGTGTTCCAGTCCTGGAGTTGATGCCCACTCCTCCCCCTCCCGGCATTCCATGGCATACCAGACGTCACACTTTGGCTGCCATATCTCCATCATTTACTACCTGAGAGCGTTGTGTGTTCTCTCACTGATGCTTGTTTATTAGAGTGACTTTTGTGCAGACTTTGCCGAGCATAGTTACCAATTTGAAACCGGTGAGGCATTTTCTGGTTTTCTGGTCACTCTGGTTTCCTCTGATTCTGAATTTTACCAGAGTGGTGAGATTCTTTACATTCTTACCTGGATTTGTGTTAATTAGGGAATATGTAGATGTTTTTGTTTGGTTTACTGGCCTTGTGCATGTCACAAGTTTTTGTCCATCTTACACGTATCAGATCACTGTAAATTAATCATCACACCACCTCCATGCCACCAGTTTGTCTGCTCCTTGCTGTACCCTCCCCTCCTGACACATGCATACACACACGCGCGCACACACACACACACACACACACACACACACACACACACACACACACAGAGTTATGATTTAACCCTACAGTAGACTGGGTTGAAACACACGGAAACATTGCTGTGGCCCTGTGGTGACCTTTAACATTTCCCGGAGCTGCTCATCCGTGATTTCCTGTCTGACCCTGACAGCTCATTGTAATGAATTCACTGTAAGAATCCAAGTGCAGAGATAATGACATTATCCAATGGAGCAATCACCAATACTCAATGGTTCTGAAAGAGACAGGAGTTCAGTACACAGAAGGTTCTGAAAACAGGGCAATCAAATTCAAAACCTGGTCCACGAAACAGGTGTCAGAATCCTGGGGTCCATTCCAGAAAGCAAGTTTAACAAATCCTATGCTCAAACCTGAATTCTGACTTCATTAAACTGAAGGGCTGACTTTAGGATTTGTTGGTTCCGAAAAAGCAGTTTCCGATTAGTTAACTCAATAAAACCACAGATCGACGTGCATCCTTTTGCATTCATCAACACAACACAAGAATGGCCACCAGTAGCCATCTGCCATGCATTCGGGAAGGAGAACTGCAGAATCACACAGGGGGGTGTCTCAATGCTTCTTATACTGTCAAGGCCAATACCAGAACCAGAACCACAACTGACGTGTGCGAGATGTTCCTTTGTTGGAATTCTGCTCCTGATGTTCATTAATTTACCGAATTCAGGGATTCTACAAGCATAATGCTCTATCCTCGGGATGTCTGTCATACAGTATAACCATGTCATGTGGATGACAGATTTTACAAGTATTCATCAAATTGTCCTTGGTTCAGTAAGCAACAATAAGGTGTTACACATAATACTGGAAAGCGGAGCGAGAATTGTTGATGTGAATTGTTATTTTAAAGGGTGTCTTGTATGTTTGTACTAGGAAAATGCCATGTTTTGATGTCAGAAAAACTGGACTCACATATGTATGAGGAATGGATCTGTCCAGTTTTATTTCTGTTCATGATTTGTGTAAAATATTAATTTGTGGTGCACATGTGTCTGTGCAGTGAAGCTCGAGTATTTCATCAATAGTATTGAAAGCTCCTGGGAGATGAGAGAGCAAGAATAAAGAATGAAGTTTTAGACAGCCATACTGGCCAGGCAGATGAAGGTGAAGCTTGTGCTGTTTTAAATCTCTTTTCATTTTGTCCAGTTAAAAATGGAACGTTCCATACCCCAGTCAAACCAGCGTAATCTCTGATTTTTTGCTGTGCACACACTGCTCATTACTCATTACTTGGCCTTCTACATTCTTTCACTGTTATTTTGCACTACTGAAACGAGCATAGAGAGATACGGCTCCAGGTTGGGGGTTTGAATCCTGTTGTGTGTTGAATGGGTTTCTTTCAGGTTGTTTAATACTTAAGTTTTAAAAAAAAATCAAGTCAGATGAATTTCTTGACAAGAATTAAACTTATTTACCTGAATGATGGGGGGGGCGATGTCCATGTAGAGCAAAGACCGTCTCCAGGAGAGGCCACACAGTTTTTCACCTGAGTAATTACGC
>JAACJT020022861.1:0-29435 GCA_009936485.2 Gymnarchus niloticus | reverse complement strand
TACATGGCTTAGCTCATAGTTTCACTGAACTACGCAAGCCCCTTCGCCACAACAAGGCAGTGATCCATTGAAGGGGAATAGGTAATTAGTGACAGTGATTAGAGGGAAAATAATCTTATATTCATCATACAAGAAAAAACAGCAGCAGAACCTATAAAATAGCTTATAGCAGAAACTTAAATCATTATCAGATACATACTCAAATAATCCCCAAGAAGAAATCATAAAGGAAATAAATAGTATCAAAACACAATTAGAAGAAATCATAAAAGAACCCAATTCTTAATAAAACAACTCGAGTACAAAAATTTTGAACAACAAAATAAGCAGATACCTGGTGAACAAATTACAGTTTATAAAAGATAAAGTAAGAGTTAAATCAATATTGAACCTGGCAGGTAAAATAACACAAAATCCACATAAAATCGATAACATATTCAGAAACTTTTATAATGAGCCATACAACCCAGACGTTAACCCCGATCAAACAGTAATAGACTCATTTTTAGAGAAATTACATCTACCCTCATTATCCCAAGAACTATTGGACACACTTGATTCTCCATTGACCCCAAATGAACTTAAAAATGCTCGCAGTCAAATATAACCATTTTTGGGATGTCCTTTCACCATTATTCTGTAAAGTAGTAACTGAGATCAAGAATACCTCATTATTACCCACACACATGAACAAAGCTAACATATCATTAATCTTAAAACCCAATAAAGACCCCACTAAACCTTCAAGCTATTGCCCCCTCTCGCTAATCAACTCACACTTAAAAATCATCATAAAAGTCGTGGCCAGCAGATTTGAAACAGTCACCCCATTACTAATACACCCAGATTAGACAGGATGCATAAAATATAGACACTTATCTGACAACATGCAAAGACATTTCAATCTAATCAGCCTCTCACAACAGGAACTGTCCAAAACAGTAATACAATCACTAGATGCTGAAAAAGCATTTAACAAAGTTAATTGGTTATTTTTATTCAGCACGCTATGAAGGTTTGGTTTTGGAGAGTCATTCATTCATTGGATTAAAATATTATACACTTCACCCAAAGCTACAATGATCACAAACAGAATCACTTCAAAAAGCTTCACACTCCACCAGGGAACCAGAGAAGGATGCCCACTCTCACCATTTTTATTTGCTATCTTCATTGAACTTCTAGCAGCAGCCATAAGACAGAATGATAAAATTGTAGGAATCCAAACTACTAATACTCAACACAAAATCAGCCTATATGCAGATGGCATATTATTATATTTACAGAAACATCACTCCTCTTTACATGAAACTTTTACCGTGATGAGCAGTTTCTCTAGCTTGTCTAATTGCGCAATCAATTGGTGCAAATCAACCATACTTCCATTAAGTGAAAATGCCTGGTATCCTGTGTCAAGTACTCAATATTTATCCCAGCCTGTCAGAGTTGTTCGACCTCAACTACAAACCGCTATTAGAAACAAAGATGATATCCAACGTTGACTCAATCTCCCTCTGAACGTCATCGGTCATGTTGCTAGTATAAAAATGAAAGTTCTGCCCTGTATCATTTATCTCTTTTCAATGCTTCCGGTCACCCCTTCTAATAAACGGTTCAAATCTCTTGACAGCACTATCACACAGTTTTATTGGAAGAACAAAAAGGAAAAAGTCAAACTTTCAACCTTACAGAAGAAAAAAAAATCCCATGGTGGCTTAGAAGCACCCAATTTTTTACTCTACTTCATAGCCAGTCGATTACACTACCTGGTAAAATACACTCAACAGCAGACAATCAATAGTGTATATGTAAATGCTGTAATTTGTCTTTGCAAACCACAAAGTTCAACTCCAGCCCAAAGGAGATTTATGAATACAATAATGTAATAAACGTAATAAACCGTAATAGCTATAAACCATACCCCAGGAGTGTTGGAATGAACTTACAGAGCAATATTTAACGTCTTTTGAAAGAATGCCTCGAATTTGCTCTGTTGCTGTAGCTGCTAGAGGAGGCTACTTTGATGAACCAAAGATATGACCAATTTTCTTGCTAATAAAGGTATTCGAAGGACGCTGAACATGAATGACTTATTTTTTAGCAATGAATATTGAGTGTCTAGAATTTTTTGTGAAAATTATGTAACATTAACAATGTAGAAAATCTTAGTGTGTGCAAAAACTTTTGACTGGTTTGTTTTCATTTATTAAATATTAATGAAACTTTATTAACAAATGATGTTGTGGGGGCTGACCAGTGATCCAATTCACTCAGACAGACTTCCCCTTCCTAGGGGCAGTGACGTGCGTGTGACCTATAGGATATACTACGAAATGAGTTTTCTGGCTTTGTGAGGTTTCTTGAGACTTATACATACTTGCTTTTCAATTTTGGATACTACAAATCATAGCTCTCAATTGTAGTGCCATTTATCCTGATAGCAGCAGTCAGGGTTACTTAACACAGCTCAGTTGAATTAGCTCTGTGTATGTACAGCTCCCTTAGTAGTACACTCCATCAGGGTCCATTCCTAAAAGCAGGATTTCTTAAGTCTAACCAAAAATTTAACAAATTTATCCATTTAGCTAAATTAATCCCAATAAGTTGAGCTGGAATTATGCATATTCACAGTGAACTTTATAAAGGCATTAGCAGTCGATATTAATACTGTGATTGTCACAGATTCAAATAAGGAAAAACTGCCAGTAAATTGTTTCACACGACTGGAACAAAAGGTTCCAGGAACCACTTCTTCCAATAAATGCTGAGTCAATGCATAAGGTTTGTACAAGGTAATGTATAAAGCTTTTACTATACAATACGAAGCTTTTACCGAGCTTTTACTTTACTACAATATTTAAAGAATGGACGTATTATGGATCCAATGAAAATTTGACTGCATTGTACACTGAATGCATGCACAAGAAACAAAAAGAAAAAATGCACACTAAATGTTGTTTTGAAAAAAATAATCTTGCATCTAATGAAATGGATTATGCACAATACATCTCTCACTGCCCGGCCATCTATGCTGCAAAGGTGAATGAGGGGGTCATCATCTTGCTCCAAGTATCTAGAAGGCCATATCTCTCCTCTCGATCTCTCAGTTTGACCTCAACTAATGTGATGATTTTCATGGCATCACAAATTATGATTTTTGGTGGACACGCCTAACCCACTTGTGCAGTTTCCTTGCCACCAACACCTTTTTCAAGTCTTGCTATTTTATAATGGTTTCAGTTACAATTCTCACTATTTTGAGTGCAGTTAAGTTGACACATATGCATTAATGCTGTGAAAAGATTTCCTATTCACCACCTCTGTTCTCACTGGGTGTTTTGATATGGATCTGTGTTCCATCTACACAGCTAATCACATTTGGCAATCTTCAAACATTAGGATGTAAACCAACCTGCAATTCTGTCGAATTCCTGTTTGATCGTTTAAAGTGGTTTGTGTCCTGAAAGTTAACCCAAAATGTGCAATAAATGCTTCAGTGCTATAAGCATACTTTTCTTACTGCCACTTGGTTTTACAAATGTAAGTCATATATTTGAAACACTTCTTAATTTAAATAATCACAAATATCGCATGAATATCAAACATCTAACTTCAAGCCAACTTTATATTGGTCAGATTTTCTACCATTTAAATTACTGGTGGAGGGTGTGGGTGTGGTAAATTCAGACTTAGCTCAAACTAAGCCTGCTATTTTGCAGATTAGCTTCAGAGCATGAGATATAAGGGTGATTGGTCTAGATTTGAACTATTCTACGTTTCTGCATGGAACAGAAAAATGCGGGATTCCCAGAATCTTGACTTAACAAATCTGGCTAGGTAGGAAATCCTGCTTTCTGGAATAAACCCTTGTTCAAGTTAGTGAGTGCAGTCCATAAGGAGTGTTGTTTTGAAGACAAAGTATAGCTTCCATCTCCTGGGTTGTGTTTATAATGCCTGCCTTCCATGGCTTTTGTTTCCAAACCCCCCTCCACGTGACATGATGTAATATTTCAATGATCTCTTTTCACCTTTCCAATTCTTCTCTGTGGTTTACTTCTGGTAATTTTTTTTGTTTGCAAGTTCCTCAAATAAAAAAAAAAATGCAAACATTACCTGCACCTTTATTTAACCCTCTAGTCAGCTCTGAGAAAAAATTAGTGGGCTATACTCCGATTTTTATGGTAGGTTTCCAACATTAGCTGCTTGTGGGAAGCACTGGAAAATTGTCTTTCTGGTTCCTAGGTCCCCACTGTATCACCTGTCAAGTGAATCCTGTGACCTACTGGCTGAAGACATGTAAACCATACTTCTCACAACTCTCACCTCTTTTCAGTGGCCTGCGGATCCATGGCTGCTGCTGTTCCCCTGCCTCCTCAAAGTGGTCCTGGGTCCTGGTCTAGTACATCATTGATCCCTTTATTATCATAAACATTCATTGCAAGTGGCCAGATTGTCCACAGCTGTCTGGTAGGCAGTTGGAGAATAGGGGGTCCTGTTATAGCACTACCACTGCACGCCACTAGATGGCTCCCCTGCAACAGTCCCAGACAGCATGCTCACCCATTTCCAATTATCTATATGCCACACCTAAGTGCAGTCACCTTTGGGGTCCTACTCCATTCAGTCTCTCCACCCAGGTCAGTCCACGTTCAATTATTGAACTGTCTGCACCTTAATCTTGTTGTTTCTTGCTGCTTATCTTCAGAAAAGCTGATATCCCACATATCCCAGGGTGGTACAGAATCCCTGTGCTCTGATTTCATCCTCTCATCATGACCTCCATTACGGTTGGGCAGACAGGAGGTACAGTCCATTAGTGTTTGGCCCAATGAGCGCAACATTGCCATTCACTGAATTATTGATTACACCCCAGGTAATGAGGAAACTCTGTTGAAGAGCCCATTGAAGAGAGACCAGGATGGAGATGGACACCACTGTGTCTGCAAACTGTATATATCTCAAATATCTTATATGTATTTAATATTTTTTTGTTTTTTGCTGCCCTGCATGAATAGTACCAACTGTATGCACTGTACCAGTGCTCTAAACAGCTGATTATGTATTTTGTAAGAGAACTGTAAACAAGAATCACAGAACTGACTGGATGTGAGGTATAAATGATAACCACATCATGTACAAGGCTGACCGAGATCTGCTACAGCCTTATCGTAAGTTGCTGTGTTGAGAGCTAATGCTTGTCTTAGTATTCATTGCACTGCTCAGTGACTCACGGGGTAAGCTTGAGACAAAAGGGAAGGACAGCAAGAGGGAGCGAAGACGTGCAATAGATGACAGGGGAAACTTCTTTACTCCCAGGTTCACATCTGCGTTATAATGTACGATTCTCCTGTTTGTGTGTCTCTGTATGTGTCGTTTGTGCTGTCTTTGGTTGTTTGTGTCTGTCAGTGTGTCTTTATGTATGTGTGTATGTTTGGATGTACAGGAGTGTCAGCAAATGTCTTTCCAGAGGAGATACTCTTTTTGAGAGCCTACTTAGGTTTTTTTACCATTTATTTGCCCAAAACAGGCTTTCAGCTTTCTGCTCCTGAAAAAAAATATTGGTGTGGTTTTCTCCAAGAAAATTCACAAACTCAAGTTTTCACAAAATTTTAATGGCTTTTCTCTTTGTGGCCCTGGATTTGGGCTGCCTGATTCATTGGGCTACTGTTTCACCACCCAGTGACTTTCCGTACCTGACCCTATCCATCCTGTCAACTCCTTTTTTTCCATCTTTGGCTCTCTGACTATCACATTCTTCCCAGTGCCATTCCAGCATCTTGCTGTCAGTTTGAGTTTTTACTGAGAGCTTCCCCATCCCCTGTCTTACCCACCACTTTGTTCATGGTCCATATCCTTTCCCTCATTCTTCCGTTCTCTTTTCTTTGGCCAGTCTAGTAATCCTTATAGTTGTGAGTTTTATGCATTAAGTATGTGATGCAGCCTGGTTATGAGGAAGAGTATTAAGAAGGTAAACATCTTAGATGTTGAGATGAAAACTCTGAATGGGTACAATGTCAACCAGACAGCAGTGACATGGGGGAAAAAATAAAAGGATGAAGCACGCCTCAGAAACTGAGAAACAGTGGGGAGTGAGAAAGACAGAGAGAGCAAGGGAGAGCAATAGTGGCATTATTAGTCTGGCACTGTCTTCTCTATGACTTAAACTCTGCAGGATGACAAGCGGATGCTTGCTCTCCAATTGGTTGAGACTGCTACCAATCAGAGTACAGGCATGTAAGGTGCCTTTAGGTTATACCCAACCCCAAAAAAAAACACAAGAAGCAGGGAGAGGGAGTGCGTGTATGTACTAAGACAGGGAGAGTGCTGGAGCAGGACCCAGCTTTGCGTTTGTGTTCAGGCAAATTGTCGGCGCCTCTTGAAAGTTCTGCAGAAAAGATTTTAGCTGTCTGTTTATTATTTTTGGGCTTTATCTTTAAAGGATATTTCCTCATTATTCTCATTCTGTAACAGACTTAATCTCAACAGGCGACGGTATTCACACTGATTCCTACTGACCTCTTCTTTGCAACATCCCAGCCCCCAGACTCCCTAAGCCACCGGACTATGTAAAGCGCTTTGTGACAGTGCTTCTTGTTAAAGGCGCTATATAAATAAAATTGAATTGAACTACAAAATTTAAGAAGCCCGGTTGGAAAAGGCCTTCTACTTCATCTTCACAGAGAGCCTCTTCAGTGAAGAGGTTGGAGGCAAATGTCTTTTTTTCCCTGTCGGCTTCTTGTTGTCTGACCAACGTCTCTTGGACATAAGGTTTGCTGAAGAAGAATACCTGGTGACCCAAGACAAGGAGGTACATGCACTGGTTATAGGAGGATACTCGAGTACAGAAGACTGAAATCAGGAGTGAAGAGATGATTTTGGGTGAGTTTTGTGCATGCTGGAACAACTTGCCATACGTCTCCAGAGAAAATTCACCCTTGATTAAAACTTGGAAGTGTAGTTACTAGTGTGTGTATGGGGGGTAGAGTTAAAAAAATCATCCTCACATACACTGGTCATTTGGTAGGAGTGCAGCATACACCTGATCAATTGGCTGTATCTCAGGTAAGTGCCGAAAGTCCACATGACTAGATTAAGGATCAGATTGCTACACCAGAATTGTCTCCACAAGACGTTCGCTTTTATTTGCCTTAAATCTCGTAAAGAAAAGACTGACAAGAATGGAGAAAAGAAAAGCGGGGTTAACTTTTTAAGTGTAAACTATAGCGAGCCTGACTCACCTTTTTTGCCAGGGATGAGGTGTGTAGTTTGAGCGGTTAGGAGCAGAATGGCTGCAAAGCAAAACTGTCGTTCAGAAACCAGGCAAGGTTGGCTGTTTTTTACATGGAAAATATATGAAGTAAGGCTTCAGCGTTTGGATTTATTTGAGATTCACAGCCTATTATTTTATTCCTACCTATTTTTAACACAAATACAGAACACACCTTGCAGAGGTTTGGTCTCTGGTGCTGTACTGTTCACGTTGCAGCACCAGCACTTCTCTCTGTCTGATGGTCTCTGCTGTTGTGCATGAGCACTACCTAAGACTTTGGAACTGTAGTCAGGACTGTTTACCTTCTGCTCATCAATGGCTTAGAGGTGCTGACTGTGGTTGAGCATACGTGCTCCAGACCCAGCAAGACACATTGCTGAAAAACGTGCTGAGACAGATCTGGCAGCAAGTGCCCCCCCCCCCACACTGCTCCAACACTACTGCCCCTGGGGCCAGCCAGCTGTAAGGCTGCCGCTCCTGCAGATGGGGAGATTGGCTTGCATGCCGGGAGAGCATGCATTTGTTTTAGCTTTTAAACTACATTACAGGTGTGAGCAAGTAGTTTGGCTCCTATTTTGCAGCTCAGCCGTTTTGCTTTCTGCTTCTTCAAATGCTTTCTGGACCAGTTCTCCAGTCAGTGTGGCAATCTAAGCAGGGTCTTTGTATGTTATCTGACTTGTGTTCCACCAGGTAGTGAATTGTGTTTTGTGTATTTTGTATTTGTATTTCCTTTGTCTGGCTTGATATTGTTCTTTGGTTGCAAAAATGAATTGCTGTACATGCTCTAGATTGGTGTGTACATTCTTGTTTGTGTGTTTTTCAGTATTTGTACAATTTATAGCTCTGTATTTCATAAGTGTGTTTGTGAATGTAAATAGTTCACCTCTCGTAATGTGTATATACTGTATGTCAGGTGGATGGACTGTCTCAGCATTGTGTTGTAGCCTGTCTCTCTATTGTCTGTGAGTGTGAGACCTGTCTCCGTACTGCTGTGTGTGGACCCCACTATTTCTTTTTGTTTTGTTCCGACAGTGTGATAGGGAGATGAAACAGCAAGAACAGCCCTGTTAATATCATATTTGGTAGTTTGAGCATATGACAGTCCGGTTATCTGACGAGGACCTTTACTGTGGATCGGACAGCCCATATTATATTTGAAACATCTGCCTCTTAATCGTGCATCGCTAACCCTACAAGGTCACCTGTCCATTTCTATCCTAAATCAATGAATGAATATGATGGAAAATCAATGGCAGTAGATGTAGGTGTAATATTCTTTGTTTACGCCTAATTATTTGCATCATCCTGTTATGTCTACTGAGCTGTTAGTATCTCTGTTTTCTAATCCAGGAAAATGGTTTTTGAAAAACAAAACAGTATATCAAGTACCTTTGAATATGAAGCATTTGAGAATGTATTTTACAGTGCAGCCTGGATGTAATATTTAGAGCAATAACAGTTAAAAAGGAAATGCTTGTCTTTAAAGGTTGAGACATATTTCTGATACTGTCATACTGTGATATTGAAAGGGCATGTCTCTTTTAATAAGGTGTGAATTCATTACCCAGACTGGTGGCAAACTAATAAGAATCAGGTTGTAACTAATTGGTAATGCTAGAGAGAGTTTGTTTTCTCTTACTGCAAGTTTTGTCATGTCCTTCTTAGGTATGTATCTCCTCTCCTGCACTCCTGTAATTTCCTCATCCATCTCATGTTTGATCTGTTTGCATTTCTGGAGGGCAAATGGATTTTCAAAGCTGTACCACCTAGATATCAAAGTGACTTTCACAATTATATCTGCACGGCAGGCTCTTGCTATGAGGATGCCGGCAATGTTCCTTGTTCTTCTAAAGTAAAGCTAGTGTATCGTCTGTTTCAGTAAAGTGTGTTATAGGGCTGTCACAGTTATTAACCTTAATTAATTTATAAATTAACGAGCTGTATGAGTGTGGGTAGGTTGTGCAAGAGAGAGGAAGAAAGAATCCTTCTGCTAGGCTTTAATTCTTCATCTTTTTTTCCACATGCCAGCTTTCTGAACAGAAACAGTGGTTCTTCTGCTCACCATTCATACTCATTGTATCCTGTCTGTGTAGCAGAATCATTCTGCTTTCCAGTGATCTTTAAATGACCTTGAGCTACGTTGCTTTGTCTGTCAATGTTTCTGTACCACGTGATGGCAGGGAGGGGACAGTCTTTATAGCGGGATTCATATGCACATTTTTCACATCAGGAAAAAAAGACTGCAGCCCTCCAGTACTGACATCAGTAATGACATATAGATCTTTGTAGCTTCAATGCGAAAGAAAGAGGAGGAAGAAGTGGTTAAAATGTAAGAAGTGTCAGGCACGGACGACTAAGACTGAGAAGGAACAGCTCTGTCCTAGTTCTGTTTTGTGCCATCTTACATTTTGCATCAAATCAGAATGCTGAGGAGCTCCTCCGCCCCCCTTTAGCATAGTCACCAGAGTCAGAGTGAGAAGGAAGAGACTACAAGCGCAGCAGCTTGATGTCGGTGTCTCTTACAAGAGTGCCCCTATTGGAGGGAGGCCAACTTTACAATAACTTTGCACCAGTAGGTAGTGTTTTGAAAATTTTTACTCCATTCATATAATTCCTTTCCAGATTCTGCTCTCTCAGCATACACATTCACCCATTTGTAAAGGTTGAAAGAACAAGAGTGCACAGGAGATTTTTTTATATGATGGTATAAAAATAAAGCAGCTCATCTTTTCAGCCCCTACTCGGTCTTTCCCATTTCCTCATCTTCCATCTTTACTCATTTTAAACACCCCTCTCCAAAAATGCTCAGCTCCTAAAAGGAAATCTCTTGACAAAGAAGAAAATTAAGTTCCCTCCATCTTCTGTTGCACATCTGAGCTCCAACATTCCAGTAGAAGGTTGCTTCTCATTCATTTATCTGAGCTTTGCCTTAATATTATAAACATTTATGACACAGTCTAGGTTTGCATGACATTCTCTAGTGCTTCAAATGCATTGACGACTGATAAACCTTTGCATTGCAACAAACATACACTGCTTTTGTATATGGTCTACACTAAACTGACAGATTGTTACATGGCATGCTTGGTCTATTTGGGCTCTCAGCCTTAGAGTATTAATTTGCATCCTCATTAGAATGTTGGCACAACTGCTATCAGAGGTCTGTCAATAGCAGGCAAGATGGACTCCAATGAGTAGCCCATAACTCATGCTGTGGGGATTCAGAGACTTTCTGTGTAAATCCAGGCTGCATCAACTGTATCATGCAACTAATAACAACTGACGTCTTTTCTTTGGGCCTCTGATTTACAACTGCACGAGGCAGTTCAGGCATGCTAGGAGCGCAAGGTCAATCTGGCACTGCCATTAAGTGATGTCAATGGGAGTTTTTCACATACACAACATGCAGCTATGCATGATGAACAGCATCTGTGTTGCCTCATCTCATTTAATTCCATGAACCTGTCAGGATGTCAGTAGTTTTTGTTTTATTGATTCATTTTTTCTGGAAAAAAAAGATATACATCAAAAGTATAAACTGAAGAGCTCCTTCTCAACAACTCTGCAGCCAGAAATATGTGTTTTGAACATGGGAGTTATTCTTCCACAAGTGTAAGGTTTACCTTAATTTTTCAAGCATTAGTCTTGTACTGTCTCCAGGATCTGCTACCAGCAGGTGTTGGCACCTTCTTCTTCTTCCCGTCTATTCCAAGTCTCACTGCTGCTCACCTGCTGCTAATTGCCTCATAGTCAACCCTACTTAGGCCCAAAAATCTCGGTATTTATTGTTCTGTCATTGAACCGTATGTGACTGTACTTTCACCTGTCTCATAATACCTTGTTCATCTTCTCCTGTGTCTGACTTTGATCCCTTCCTGGCTCCCAACCATAGATACTCTAGAGTAAAGTTTGGTTCACGCTTGCCGATTTCACCTCCCTGGGATTTTTGTCCCCACAATCAAGTCCATCTCATGAGCCCCTGTGACAATTAGCTCCTTAGCGTTGGTCATGTTACTTTTTAATTACAGTGCAACACCAGCTGGAGTGAATAAAAAACAAAGTGTACGGTTTGCAAGCCGCATCAGAGTGTTTGAACATGAACTGCCCATTTAAGCACCTCACTAGGGCTCAAGTATCCCTATACCATTACACAACCACCATGTCTGATCATCAGAATAATATTCTTATTGTGGAATGTAATGTTAACTTCACACTAGATGTAACGCGTATGGGACCTATGACTTCCAAATATTTCCACATATGACTCATTAGTCCACAACACATTACCCTAGAAGGCCTAGGGGTTAAGGTGTTTTTGGGGTATGTGAGATAAGCATCCATATTACACGTGGTTAGCAGTGGTTTTTGCCTTGTGGTTCACCCATAAATACATTCTTGTTTAGTCTCTTGCTAATGGTGAAATCATGAAGGCTGACCATATCTTATGCGACCGAGACCTGCAGTTTCTTATAGTACATTAGACTGGGTTCTTTTGTAACTTCCCGGATGAGTTGTCAATGCACTCTTAGAGGAATTTTTGTATGTCAGCCACTCCTGGAAAGATTCACCACTGTTGCAAATCTTCTAAACTTGGAGAAACCAGCACAGTATCTATCATCAGATGAGCATATGTCACTGTAGTGTTTAATGAGCTGCAGCTTTAGAGAATGAATGTTATATGCTGCTGAGGCTGATGCAGGGAATACAAGTGGCTCTTCTTGTGACTTTAAGACAATTTCTTATTTTTAACCTGCAAAAGTAAATGAATTCAGCTGCTTTATTTGGTCAACAGACAATGCTTGCACCTTTGTGCTTTACTGCAAACTCATTAGCATTCTGCTTTAGAGAAGGTAGACCTTTCTGGAAAAATATCCTCACCTGATGATGGAGGCAGCGACGTCTGTGATGGTATCAGTGTCATATCTGTGCCAAAAAAGAAAATTGCCATTATTTTCCCCCATGTCAGATGACTTGTAGTCCAACATACATTAACAGCTGAAAAGAAAACCCCTATGTGAACACAGCTTTACAGAGATGAAACTACTGTTTTTCATGTAACAGAGCAACATTATACAATCTGTATGTACTGTTAAGCCACTGTTAAATGTCTTTTGAGCTGTGTCAGATGGATCACGAAAACAAGACTTTTCTCAAGTCTTCATACAAAACAAATGCAAACAAAAAAAAGCATCAGTCCAATATACAATAACTGTGCATATTTGAGCATATTCAAATAGAATGCATTAATGCAGTGAATTATCAACAGCTCAAAATATAGTCTCCCAATGATGTCACTATTACCTTTGTCCTGGGAAAACAGTTCAGTGGAGATTCACAGAGGGATTGGTTTTTTGCCTGTCCTATTATTGTTGCTGTAAGGTTTCAGAATCAATTCTCCTTGAAAATGAGGTTCAAAAAGGGGATGGAGGTTGAAGTGATAACAGCCCTGGGAGAAGAGATTGTTCTTCCAAACCCAATGTGTATTGGCAAGATCCTGACAACCAACATCTCATTAAAAGGTGATACATATACTTAATGACCAAAGCACAAAGCACATTCAGCTCAAACTAAACTTGTGAATGACTCTTAAAGCAGGGTTGCTATGAATTTAGTAGGAGATAATGTTTAGATTAAAAAGCACTGCACAGAAATTACACTTCCGAAGTGCTATTTCTTTTAAATGGGGTCAGATGCCCATAAAATCTTTTGCCATTTACTGGTATTCACAATGCACACCAGAGCCTGGTCTGGACAATAAACGTCAAACTTGCATAGTTATGCTCATGCCTCCAATGAAATGCAGATTTTTAGCTTGGTTGCTGATAATTGCTGTTTAATTTAATTTTCGAATGTGGACCCAAGGAAGCAGTTTGCCCAGCAACTACTTTCAGAAATGGCACTGGTAGCTATTGACAGACACCTGGTATGCACACCTGTCTCCAGTGGCAACATTGGGACAGCGCCCAGAGAAAGGAAAGGAAGGGATGGGAGGAGGTGGAGCAGCAGTTGATTCTATCCTAGGGGGATGAAAAGAGGTATGGAGAGATGTGTGAACACTGAAAGACTTGACAAGAAAGCTTGACCAGGATAATGCTCTGGGAGCTGAGGATGTCCAGCAAAAAGACACGGGTACTTTTCTCATCTTGGTCATCTTCAGAAGAACAGTGAGATTTTTTATTAGCACCAAAAACCTAAGCCACCTGGGCAACCTCCTGGCTGCTTTTAAGACTTACTGTAGAATTTTGTAGAACTGACAAATATCAGTCAAAAACCTACTTCGTCACACTCCTAAAAATGGACTGATTCTATAGCAGTTACTTACTACACACACAGACTTCAGTGCAGGAAAGAGCTTTCCCAATTATTAAGGCATTATAATGGCACCAATGAAATAAACCCAGAAGAGCTGATGACTCAACTTGGACTTTACTCCACCTTTCTTTATGGGGCAATGTGTGACTCTGCAGGTTAGGTGTTGAAATCAGTGATCAGATGGTCATCAGTTCAAATCTTACACCTGGCAAAAGTTCTCATATCATTATGGGGCCTTTGATCAAGAACCTTAACCCTGCATGTTCCATGTATTCTGATGTATTTGCCTCATCGAAATATGTAAATCGCCATCCACACTCCCTCATCTGTGCGGCTCAACTATATTAGAGCAACGAGTTACCTTAATGCACAATGATTCATTCTTAAATTGAATACCTAACAATGCTAGTATTTCCATTTCAGTACAAAATGTATAGTGCAATATCTTATAGAAATTTGCATCTCATCAGCACTCCTTCAGCCCCCAGTTCCACAGCAGTCATATGGATGGCATTTAAATTAAAGTCATAGCTGACATTATGACATGTCTGACTGTCCTTCAGTCAATAATTTGAACATGAGGAGCAGTACAACATATTTCATCTTTATCTGACAGAAAAATAACAAGATACATTAGTGTCTGATGGTTATATGGTCATTATGTCTTCACATGTTGGTGGGTTTTCTCATCCTATTTGTGACATTTTCTATTCAATGTTTGGGAACTTACCCCCTTCTCATTTCCCCTCTCCCATCTTCATCTATTGCTTGAGCCAGGCTATGTTCCAGCTGACATCCATCTCAATGTTGAATATCCAGTTATGCCTCTGAACATCCTGAAGTAATCCCATTACATGAGGCTGGGTGATTCACACTTGGGTTCTCCAAGGGGGTCCAAAAGTTTACGTGGGGAAGCAATCACTAGGAGATATTCAATGGGGACCAGGTCTGTTCTGATCTGGAAGATGTGGTTTTCAAAGCATACTTCCAGTCACACTTTTAAATACAAAAGTTTGTGCTTCATACTAATCTTTCTTCATGGGTTCCAAATAAACCTTATCCCTGGGGGCACTGGTCAAATAAAACTAAATATTTCTGATTTTTAATTTCTGATGTTATGTTCTGTTGTGTGTTATGATGCATATTCTGCTTGCAAATTTTGTTGAGAAGTCCAATGCAGAAGGAATTTGTAGAGTTGACATTTGAACGAGCAACGTGTTTCCATTTACTCAGATACCTTAGCAGTTTGCTTACTTTGGCTTTCTAGCCACAGGTGGGGAAACACTGGAAGATGTAACCAGGTTCTTTTAGTTAGAAATAGAAATAACAAGGGTTTCTGTGAGAGAAGCTGTTTCTCATTTAGGTATTATTAAAAGAACCTTCAGTGTGAACAGCCTTGTCAAATGCTTTTTGTGTTCTGTGATCTCCTTGGGCTCACAATGACCTCTAAAAATGTTTTCTGATTGTTTCTCTCCTGTTTTCCTCTACAATGCATTTTTGTCTTTCAGCACAAATTCATAAAATGGTGTGATATATCACCCCTTGCACACAAGTCCTACCACCAGCAAATAAACCAAGTCATCTTTCTAACTCTCCTCTGCCAGAAAATGGCACTAGAGTATGAAATAGGTACAAATAGAACAAACAGACATGCTGTGTGTTTACTCCAGACTCTGCAAGCCACCTCATTTATAACCCTCATGACTCTGTTCCACCCTGTTTTCCTCTCTGTCTGTCCTTCATTCACCTCTCCTCCACTTCTACCCTATTAATTGTTCCTTACATCTTTATTCATTGTCATGGGATGGATACAGACCTCCAGGAGTTGCAGGCACAACTCCCAGAGGGAGTTGCATTTATTTAACATTAGGGCAAGACCGTCATGCCCATGCTAAGCCAACCAACTCCTGCCATAAGCCATTCACACCCAGCTTATGCTCCTTCCTTATCCCCTGAATAAGGAGCCCAGTTGTATGCAATTAAGATAATCCTTTAAAGTACCTCACATTCCACTGTCTGACTAAAAATATTGAGTTTTGTACCCTTACTGAGTATTTTATTCATAATTAAATTTGCCTGTGTATGAGCCCTGCTAGTTCTCTCATTCCCTTTTGCCTTGAATTTGTTTGCCATGCTGATCGACCTGTTCTGGATTACAACCAAAATTAAAGAGCCTTACTCTGCACTTAGATCCAGTCTGTGTATTCATTACAAGGACAAACACCACATACAGGGCAGGTAGAAGTAGGGATCGGATCGGATCAGTCAGCAATCCACGATCCTGGGAGCCAGTCATACACCTGGCAGGTGGTGTTCTCCCTCCACCTTGCTCCAGTACCTGCTCCACACAAGGTAGTAGTTGTCCTGCAGGAGCCCAACGTTGTCATCTTCCTTTCAGTCTGAGCTCCCTTTCAGATGGAGCAGCTAATTGCTGAATGACTCCAGCTGAGGCTCCTTCTGTATTCTGCACGTTCTGCGGAATGCAGTCCACAATCAAGGGAGCCGTAGGCTATGGCACTCCCAGATCACCACATCAGAAAAAAATCATGTTAAGTACCAGCCTTAAGGACCCAAAAACAAAGACATTCCTTCAGCAAAAGCTGTCACTTTCTGGTGTGGGCACCAACCTGTAAATCCAGTTACTGCTTGCATATCAAACAGCCATTCAAACATTTTATACTTCATGTCATTAAGAGGAATATGAAGCTCAGTTTTCACATTACATTAAAAGCAGATTACATGGGACTTCATTACAGGTTTTTTTCTATTCTTCAGGAAATACTGGAGAACACTTCATACTAGAAGAACCACTGCGTCACATTTGTAACACAAGTGTGGATTAAATGTATTGAGGAAGCATTGAGAATAAAATGGCTTAAAACAACTGCTATAAAAAACTAGCTCCGCAGATAGTGACAGACAGAGGGATATGTGGGGGATTATGGGACGTGATAACACACTCCTCCTCCTAATATTTGTCAGGTATAGCAACTTTTGTCAAATAGCATTTATTAACCTCTCATTAAAGGAGCAATTTTGTCTGCGGGAGCTATAACCTACCAGCAGTGGGGGTGTCAAGGAGTCATGCCCACGCGTTTTCATACCCCACCCCACCCCACCCCTCAAACCTTGAGATTTTTCAAATGTACTATGAAAAAACAGACACTTAATTAAGAATTTAAGCGGGCTTGCTTATGTGCTCTGCTATTGACTTTGGTGTTGGTTAAAAGTAATAAAGATTCCATAACAGTAAATAAAGACTATGAGCAGCAATGAATATCCTCCTAACAACTTTTTACTGCAGATGTATTTAAAGCAGAAAAGTGAACAGTGGTTTGATGCACTGTGACATGATGTCGTGTGTGTCATGTGATGAATATGTGAATTAAAATCATTAAGCTTTATCCATCTACAGCTATGAAAAATGATTTGCTGTGGCCCCACTATAGGACGCCACCTTTCCAACAAGTCAGCATCAAATTTTTGCCATGGTTAAAAAGGAACAAGGGTTCAGTTGTGATGGTTGTTACCACACAAATAGAAAGGGACCTAATCACCCAAGATAACACCTAACCTGGCTAATGCTGTTATGGCTGAATGGTAGCATATCATACCAAAAATATTCCAACATCTAAAGTAAAGGCTTCTCAGAAGAGTAGAGATTATTATAGCAGCAAAGGGAGGACCAGCTTTCTATTAAAACCCTTGGTTTTGGAATAAGATATTGCACAGGGCTGGCATCCACATAACTTTTAGCCATATAGTGTAGTTACAGTTAGATGGCGATTACTACAACTTTTATGAAATATCTTGTTTTTTTTCTGTTTCTCCTCCTCCTGCACAAGTTGCGGTTCAAAAATGCAAGCAGCCCACATAAAGTCAATATCTTTGCTATATCTTTTCTTGGGAAATATAATCGTCTTATATTCATTTATACACATTGTATGTGAACACATTTAAACCTGTGGTCAGGGGAACACGTGTGGGAGAACTTTTATTTTGAAATGACATAAAGTCAATATCTTCGCTACATCTTTTCTTGGGAAATACAATGGTCTTATATTCATTTATACACACTGTACGTGAACACATTTAAACCTGTGGTCAGGGGAACATGTGTGGGAGAACTTTTATTTTGAAATGACAGTGAAAGGATCCAGCTGTGTGTCATGTGGTGTGTATGTGTGTGTGTGTGCCTGCAATGACAGTGGACAGTGGGATGCTGATTTGGGATGCATGGCACGCAGGACCATTGTGCTGGCTCGATTGTCTTTTGCTGCAGTGAGGGAGTGTTCATAGGAAGGAAGAGGGGATGACAACAGTTAGGGAGCAAAAGGGAGCCCATAATATGTCCGGAACTGGAAAGAGAGATGAAGACAATGGGAAATGAAAATGAGTCTTATGGAGCACTTATGGAGCATAAAACATTACAACACTGCATTGCAGCTGGACAGATACTGCATTCATGCAGTGAATTGCCAGCATCTAAGCTGCACACACCAAAAGTGATTATGCGTCCTTCTGAATGCAGCTGCCATTCTCTTTACTGTATCCTGCATTTTTCTCAAGGCATGCACTATGAAGTCCACAATACTATACCAGCAGCTAGAAGTATTGGGAATGAGTGATACATTACCTTCTGGCTTAAAGTGATTTTTGCTTAAATATTTCAGTTTTATGTATTCAATTCAATTAGATTTTTTACAATGCCTTTCATATCACAGTTGCCACAAAGCAACACAAGGCACACAAGGCAAGTGTGTGGTAATTACTATGTACTTTTATGAAAAAGCTATGAAACAACAGAGTGAGGAACCAAAAACTCCTTAGTAAGGAGAAAAAGAAATCTCTGAGTATCCAGTGATAGCTGGCTGCCCACCACACTGGGTATGCTAACATTATACAGTGGAAGGAAAGTCCATCAGTTGCATCATCTCTAAATCAGTTCTTCACGCTGACCCACATAAGATTGTCTCGTTCGTAGACCACATTGACGATGCCTTAATTGAATAAATGAGACTAATAATGCGTCCCCCTCAGATGGTGCCCACACGAGGTACCATCCGGACATGTGTGAAGGAAAAGCAAGCATGAACGATCAGAGTGGATGTTTATTACTCCTTGGTAAACATAGTGAACCACAAGGGCATTTACTGCTGAGCAGCACTGCTGCTGTGTAATACAAATTATATAGCTATGAAGTAGTAGGTCTGCAGGTGCAACTTAAAGTCAGTCTTACACCTGACTGGAAGCCAGTGCAGAGAACAAAGAACTGGAGTTATAAGTTCAAACATTCTGCTCCTAGTCACAATTCTAGCTGCTGCAATTTGAAGAGGCTGTACGATGTTTAACTGTGGAGTTTACTTCCTGACAGTAGAGTTAGACTAATCTCATCTCCTGCACACAAAAGCATGTATTAGTTTCTCAGTATCATGTATAGTAAATGTATCCATTATTACATGTGGGCTGCCTCAGAATCCAAACTATTAGGAATTACTAAGAGGAAAATTTCTTTCACTTTTAGAGACTGAATGTTGATTGGTTGAAGGCCACCTTCTCATTTTCTTCTCTTGTTTCATAGCAGCCGTGTTCAATAAACCTTTTAATTTCTGATTAATACCAAGATGACAGCAAAGACAGTGCCTGCTATTCCCAAACTTCAGCTGCCCCTGGTCCTCTGAATCTGCTATCACAAGAAACATGCTCCCAACCCCCACCGCTGTCTCCAGCATGGAGCAATTACTCAGATGGTATCAGCCGTCCATCAGCGACCCACAGGCAGGCAACAGGCATTTTTGCACAGAACACTGGCCTCAGTTGAGCTTTTGTTTCTATGAGGGGAGGAATGATATGTGGGGGTTCAGTATAAACTAAGTCAGAATGAACAGGGGATTGGCATCCCTTTGCCTAAAGCATTTGGTGCCCATCCCCTCTCCCAGGCTGTTTCTCTGTTTACTGCCTTTTTTCTTAGGCCCCCACTTCAAAGGTATGATACAGGATAGTGCTCCAAAGGGCAAGGAAATGGAGGTTCTTTATGTGAGTTCAGGGCCCATTTTCATTACAGGGGAAAGAGTGGGGCAGTAACCCTATTAATTTCTCCAACTCATATATAAGCCTGAAAATATATGCATACTAAACGCCAACAAATCATCAGAGCAGTACTTAAGATCACTTAGGTGTAGCCTGCCATGCTCCAGCACATATACAACAGCAGGGTGATGAAGAACATGGCCAAGATTATAGCTGACCCCTCTCACCCAGGACATCATCTCTCCACCCTCTACCCTCTATGTCATATGCCATACCTGAGCACACAAACAGAGACAAATTCCTTTTATGTTTAACATACTTGGCCAATAATGGTCTTTCAGTTTCAGATTCTGATAATAATCTCGCACTCAACTCTCTTATTCAAGCTAATTAGTGAGGCCTCTAGTAAAACTGAGTTTATATGGGTATTTGTAAATATTGAGCATTTGCTCCATAATAGTCTTGATCTGCTTAAGAGGAAAAGATGAGAAATATGCAACCTGGTATATAGTACTTATGAACTTAAAGAAGGTACATACAGTACTTATGAACTTAAAGAAGGTACACACAAACTATGGTGGATTTGGTGTTCAACAAAGTTAAAGGTTCTCATGGTTGTATGGAAAAAGAAGAGGAACCATTGAATTTAGAGACAACCCCTATTCATGGCTTGGTTTGCATGTTTCTTCAGGCTGGTAGAGAACAACAACAAAAAAAAATTCTAGATTACTGTTTGATTTTGAATCAAGGTTAACAAGAAATCAAACCTACAGATTCCAACTGACCTTAAGAGCACTGACCCTGCAGTTGTTAGGCCTGTCCACAAGAAACCAAATGTTGAACTTAGTGACCTAGCAAATTACGGGTCTATCTCTAAACTTCTGGTTTTCTCAAAGATCCTGGAAAAAACAGTCACTAATCAAATGTCTTCCTTTCTACAGAGAATAATATTAATGAATTATTTCAGTCTGAACTGAGATCACATCACAGTTTGGGAACTGAATTAGTGAACATGAGTTACTTATGACCTATAACTGCGGATGGCCTGTCTTTGTTCATGCTTTTAGATCTAAATGCAGCATTCAATACTGCAGACTTTGACATTCTTTTGAAATGGTTAGAATCCTGATGTTAAAGGGCAAACCCTGTCCTGGTTTCAATCTTACATGATCGTTACCAGCTTGTTCATTTGAACAACAAATCCTCTGAATCTATCAGAGTTAAGTATGGTGTCCCATAAGGATCAGTGTTTGGGCCATTACTGTTTACTTTGTATATACTGCCACTCAATAATATTATTTGCAGGCATGGTATTGGTTTCCACTGTTATGCTGATCACTAACAACTACACTGCCTGGCCAAAAAAAGGTCACCGTTTCAATTTAAATAAGCCTATACAGTACTTAAGAGCCAACGGTCTGGTCTATGCTCAGCAAAGTTGTGCAGCAATAAAATTAAATCAACTGAGTTCCTGAATCTACTGAATGACCAGGTTATCCCATCAATGGATTTTTTCTTCCCTGACAGTGTGGGCGTATTCCAGGACAAAAATGCCAAGATTCTTCGGGCTCAGATTGTGAGACTGGTTCAGGGAGCATGAAGAATCATTTTCACACATGAACTGGCCACCACTGAGTCCTGACCTTAACCCCATTGAATGTCTTTGGGATGTGGTAGAGAAGGCTTTATGGAGTGGTTCGACTCTCCTGTTGTCAATACGAGATTCAATGAAAAATTAATGCAAATCTACGATGAAAAAAATGTTGAGACATTGCACAAGTTCGTCCAAACAATGCCTCGATGAATGCTCCTTCATCAAAGCTAAAGATGATCAAATGAAAGACTGTGTGTGCAACGTTTTTTGGCCAGGAGGTGTATATTTGTACATACTAGTCACAGCCATCAATGTCTGAAAACTGTTTTTATTTATATGCTGTTGCTTGTTGTTGTTCCTCTGTATTAAACATGCATGTTGATTTGCTGTACTTGAGTGTGAGTTAGTAGTGGTGTGTATGTATTGGGTAAGGCTGCCAAAGAATTGCCCTTCATGGGATTAATAAAGTTGTCTGAGTCTGAATCTGTTATAGCCAGTAACTTCCTCTTGGGAAACACAGATAAAACTAAAGCATTGTTACTTAGCCCTAGCACAAGCTGAGGTATGCTTAATGATATAAAACTAGTTTTCTGTTAAACTTAACCAGTGGATAAAAATGTTGGCATCATGGTTGACTCGATCCAGTCTTTTGATGCTCACATTCGAAGAATAAAGCTAACCAAATATGCTGATGTGGAATAACTGATCCATGCCTTTATTAATTGCACTAGACTGCTGTTCTATTTTCTGGGTAGACCTCTGGGTGCAGAATGTTCTGGCCAAATTTCTTACTAAGACCAGCAAATTTGTTCATATCAGTCTTGTTTTGTTATGCAGTCATTGACTTCTTATTATGCTTTGTAATATTTTAAGTCACTGCTATTATCCTAGAATGTTCTGAAATGCCTTGCTCCAGAGAACTTATATGACTTTTAGGTTCCATACAACGTCCCTCATTTGCTTTGATTTCAAGAGACAGGTCATTTATTAGTTCCCAGAGGAGGTAGGGCCATGGTGGGCTGCAGGGTATTCTCCTTTAGAGCTCTGCAGCTGTGGAATAGTCCAGCAGCAATTGTGTGGAATTCAGGCATACTGTTAATAATTCAGTGCAGGCTAAAATATACAGCACTGTACAACAGTTTTAGGCAGGCAAAAAAAATATTTAAATTATGTTTATGAAAACTGATTTGATTTCGATCAAAGTGTGTCAATTTACACATTTCAAAACATCTCTTCAAGTCACCTTGCAGTTAGTAACCATATCCCGATGTATTTCTTAAACTCAACTGCGAGTACACCTTGTCTGGCTAATCAATTCTTTGTAATATTAATTTCCTAATTAAGTAAACTGGTGATGAAATTTAACAAATTCAACAGATGGCTGGGGTGCTCTTCAGGAGAGATTTGGGAAGCAACGCTGTGTCTTTTTAGCCATCCAACCAGTAACATTTTGGAGATTAGCAGAAATTCTTACTTTTTATTGTATTACTGTTCATTTCCATATATTCTAGTGTGAAATTATTTTTTTTTTTGGAGCAAATATTCACTTATTGCTCAGAAAAATGATCTTCAACAATTGTGTGTCTAAGTCTTTTGCACAGTACTGTGTTTAATTTAACTTAGAGGGAAAGTAGTTCTAGGTAGGTACTCAGCCCCCACTGCTAAACATGTAATCTGAGCTGTGCGAGGATCTGTTATATTGATTTTGAATGAAATGTACTGTTACTCTTGTTTCACATGCAGCATGATATGTTGCTGGAATTGGATTTCTCATGCCTGTCTTCCCCCCTGCCTCTCTCTTATTATGCTGTTATCAGGGGACAGGACACAGACCACCAGGTGTGAGTGCACAACTCCCCCAGGGGCGCTGCCTTTCTAGGTGCTGAGTGGCATTAAGAAATGCAGGACAGGTGGACAGGCAGGTAGAAGCAATCAAGGTCATACAACCATAAAAAGGGCCCTGGGGCAACACGGGCAGACTGGGCCCGCACAGTGGCAGTTGGCCCTGATGGCAGATGATGGTATCCAACAGGTTTGCCTGCATATGTTATAGACAGCTCTGATTGCTCCCATGGGGACCAACAGCCCCTTTAAAGCCCAAATGGATCTCCTAATCGTCAGAGAAAATCATTCCCCTAATGAGCAGCAGTCTCCCACAGGTTCCGTTAAGATGCTGCATTGGTTGCTCATCCCACAAAACCTCAGCTGCTGTTCTGCCCTTCCTGGCTTGGTCTCCTTGTTGTCAGCACCCAAGTACGCTGGTAAATGTCCAGCTCCAACTGCAGCTACTATTGCATTTTCAGATGTTCCGGAGGAATGCAGTTCTCAGTTAAAGCTGTTGATATTCAAGGGGCATGGCATCCTCACAATCTGCCATACTGCATTAATTAAACCTACCAGAGGTTCTTAATCAAGTTCAAGTTTCCTTTTATTGCCATACAACCATACCGGTAGAATTGCAATCAGTACAGGTTTTTTAACCTACACCGGCATAGTTTGCCACCATATGATTGTACTCACTTTGCTCTTTTGCATTGCTGATTCATCATTCCATATTGGCTGATGCACTTTCTTTATTCCCACCCCACTTCCGGGGAGAACCAGATTCAGGGGAGTACCCCTCCTGTTCACCCCCACCTTCTTGCCATCTGCTTAAGCCCCCTCACCTGCCCATGGGCCTGCCTGCCTGCCTACCTGCTTGGCTAATACATAACACATCTGTATAGCTGTGCTGTCTCTCCATCTCCTTTAATTTATCTTGCAATATATTATGTAAACTTGTACTGCCCAGTACCAGCTTTCCCTTTGAGACTGGTTCCAGGATGGCGTGACTAGGTCCAGACACTGTCCTCTTTGCTCTGACTGGATTGTGCTTTTATTTAGTTTTATGTGTAGTGTTATTTGTTTTTCTCTCACAGAACATTTCAGTACTTGTCACTTACAATCGACAAACTCTCAAATACTTAGGACTACAATTTACTCTCTGGAACACAGACTTTTTATCAACTGATTCAGTGAGAAAACAGAAAGACATGAAATGCAGTTTAGGTACATCCTACCTACTTCAACTGGGTTATGCTTTTATTTAGTTTTATGTTTAGTTTTATTTATTTTTCTTTCATCGAACTCCTTAGCACTTGTCACTTATGACCGACAAGCACTTAGGATAAACTTAAGATTGCAATTTACTCACTGGTCCTTGGACTTTTCATCAACTGATCCAGGTGAGATCCTCTAGAACAATGACAACAAAAATGTGACAACATAGCAAGACAGCAACATAACAAGAACAAAGACCTAAAGGAAACACCAAAGCAAATGCTCAGGTGTACGAAACTGGATGAGAAACCGATCACATCGACCACCGCTGCTCAGTATCTTGTTGGCGAATGTACAATCCTTGGAAAACAAAGTGGAAGACCTCAGGGCCAGGATGAGCTACGACTGAGATATAAGGGATTGTTACATTGTCTGCCTGACTGTGACATGGCTAATTCCGTTGGTTCTTAACTGGACTATCCTACCTGCTGAGTGTCTTTCTGTTTTCCTCTCTGGAGCAGCTAATAATAAAATTTCCCCATGAGTTTGGATCAGAAACCTTTACTGCTGTTTACATATTACCACATATGAATACAAATATCAAAGAGCTCTACAATGCACTCAGCAGTCACCAATCAAGAAACTTTGATTCAGCCTTCATCGTGGCAGGGATTTTAATTAGGCTAACTTGGACAGGGTAATGCCAGCCTTCTATCAACCCATTGACTGTGCGGCAAGAGGAGAAAGAACATTCGATCACTGTGACTCACCTTTCAAAAGACAGGTTTAAAGTGCTGTATTTCCCTCCATTTGTGAAATCTGACAAAGCCACCATTTTTCTTATACCAACATATAAACAATGAATGAAACATGAAGTCACAGCAAAGAGGGAGGTCACATGCTGCCACAGCCAAATCAGAAACTGTCCTGCATGACACACTAAATTACACCCACCAGGACATGCTCCGGGGCAGCAATGATGAAATTGATGGGTTTGTGGAAGCCGTAGTTGGGTTTATAGTCAAGTTAGAGGAGGAGATTGTGCCTAAAGTTAACACCAAGATCTTCCCTAATTAGAAGCCATGGATGGAAAAAAATGTATGTAATGCACTGAACACATACACCATTGCCTATATCACTGGCCTTTAACCAGAATCGTATGCATGTCCAACTACACAACTGCCTCATACAAAATACAAATTGCAATAAAAGACATTGAAAGACAGTATGGGGAAAGGGTGGAAAGCCATTTAATGAAAGCTGATTCAAAACGTGTGGCAAAGCCTTGAGACAATCACTGTCTTCAAAGGGCATCTCCGCACAGCAGTCAATGCGTCGATTACATTAGCAAATGACTTGAACATGTTCTTTGAGCACTTTCAAGAAAACCCTGTGATTGGTTGGCACCCTGTCCAGGGTGTCACCCACCTTATGCCCTGGGCTGCCTGAGATAGGTTTCAGGCCCCCCGCGACCCTAATTTGGATTAAGCAGATTATAAAATTGATGGATGGGTGGCTTTGAAGAATATCACAACATAAAATTTGCCAAGCACATCAGTGAGTTGGGTACATAGAACACCATCACTTTCTTTGAAAATGATGTAAGGAGAGCACTCAGGAGAATAAACATCAGAATGCCGATAGGACCAGACAGCATCCCTGGGTGGGTCCTTAAAGCCTGTGTTGACCAACTAGCACCCAGCCTGTCAGTCATGTTCAATTTATCACTGTCTCAAGCCAGAATAGCATTGTGTTTCAAAAAGTCCACAATCGTTCCCATCCCTTAGAATCCTCACTCAGATTGCCCAAATGACTACCACCCCATTGCACATACTTCAACAGTGATGAAGTGCTTTGAGAGACTTGTCAAGGACTACGTCTGCTCCACAGTGCCCAATACACTGGACCCATGACAATTTGCCCAATTCTGCCCAAGTAGAACAGTACATGAATGATGTTATTCCTTTAATTCTGGACACTGCTGTTGACCCCCTAGGCAGTAGGAAGGGGAACTACATGAAGTTCTTGTTAATCAATTATAGTTCTGCATTTAATATGATAATTTCCAAAAATCTTGTCAGTAGGTTCAAGGACTTGGGACTGAATAGCACACTTTATAACTGGATTCTGGAATTTTTGATGGCTAGACTCCAGGTTGTCTGTGTGGGCAGCCATACTTCGTCAAGACTCACCATCAACACAGGTGCTCTCAAGGTTGTGTCCTAAGCACCCTTCTGTAACTCCCCATACACGCACAATAGTATGGTCATTTTCAACTCCAGCATCACTGTTAAGTTTGCTGATGACTCAGTTGTGGCACCTATAGAGAGCGTGCCCAGCCTCAGATGTCTGGGGGTCCACATCACAGAATATCTGACACCAGCACAGTTGTGAAAAAGGCATGTCAATGTTCCGGTAACTCAGTATGTTGATGAAGTTCAGACAAGCTCCCAGAATTCTCCAAGCATTCTACGTATACTTGCACCTTTGAGAGCATCCTGACTAGGAACATTGCCACCTTGTTTGACAGCTGAATCAAGCAGGACAGCAAAGGCTTGTGCAAGGTGGTGCATTTGGCTTAATGCATTATGAGGTGTGTAGTCCCTAACATACAAGATATCTTCAGAAGGTGATATAGGAACAAAGCCAAGGATGTAATTAAAGATCCAACTCACCCAAAGGACGACCTGTTTTTCACTACTGCATATTCAGGGACATGCTATCACAGCCTGAAGAACAACACTGAGAGACTTAGACCAAATTTCTGTCCTTAGGCTGTTCATTTACTGAATGAGGACTCCTAACACACAGCATGCATTTGTAGACAATATTGTCTCATTTACTGTTTCTTTTTTATTTATTTTTTCTTGTGAGCTCAATCCAGGAGGTGGAAAAAGCATTTCACTACACATTGTAGAGTGTATGTTAGTATGGTATGTGATAAATAAAACTTGAAACATGAACTTGAAATAAAATTAATTTGAAAATATATGCATGAAACACATAAAAAATTTATTGTGTGGCTGTCTGGAAATATATACTGCTGTATTATCATGTTTCAGTGTCCATTTGCTTATGTGCGTGAGAAAAATGTGAGTGACATTGCTGCCATGACTGTTTCAAGGTAGTTGTCAGTTTATACTAGTCAACGTAGTGTTGATGGTGAGGTCACAGTTCCAGAGAGTGCACTTATCTATTACAGGATAGAAGGGATTCTCCCTCCAAACTGTATCCTCAAATTTGACAGACAGATAGATAGATAGATAGATAGATAGATAGATAGATAGATAGATAGATCCCCTTGGTGGTTAGGGAGGGGTTTCCTTAGTTGAGTAGGAGTGTTATACAAAGCATACATAAATTTGGCTGTCATTTAAAAAAAGGATAAAATAAATAAATGAGAATATTATATTATAATATATAACAATATATACCGTATACTGTATATATATTGTTTTATAATATATATAATATTATATAATCAATGCATGTATATGTATGTATGAAGGCTCAAAAAGACTGTGTAGTGCATGTAGAATTTATAGGAGTACAGGCAGTAGGATGACTACATTAAATACAGCCATGAAGGATAGAATAAACAGACGTGTAAACAGTACAACTAGCCATTATGAGTGCATTGATATAAGGTATGAATGTTGCCAGTGTTTGTCACAGTACAGTGTATACCAGCAATATAATGCTAAGAGGAAGTATTAGTTTAAACAATACTCAATGTCTGGGGTGGAATGTAGTTTGGACCAGTAGATTAAAGATAGCGGGTTTGTGAAATTCCTACCAGTTGACCGGTGTCAGAGCTGTTTGATGAGCAGCCATTGATTAACTGCAGTGGATACAAAGGAGCTTCTGAAGTGCTCGGTTTTGTACCCTGGGGGGATAATGGTTGAACGTGCTTGTTATATCTCTGTGAGTTCTCTGTTGAGGGGATGGCTTCCATTGTCCAGCATGGAGAGTAGTTTGGACATTCCATTCTCTCCACTATTGCCTCCAGGGAGTTTATCCCTATTACAGATCTTACCATTGGTTTGTCCATTCTGGAAGCTTTCTTCCTATTGCTATTACTCCCCCAGCAGAAGTGAACAATCAGACACTTAAAAAAAAATGAACTAGTGGAACATGTGCTCACACCAAAGGATTTGAATCTCCACAGGAAGAACAGTTTACATGACCCTCATTCAATGAAAACTTTATCTTTACCCTTTTATGTTGCTCCTGAGCCTCTGCCTGTACCACACTAGTATATAGCTACAAAATCCAATTAATATGTACATGTTACAGGAAAGGTGTTCCTTTCCAGTACATTCCTTATGACTTCTTTACAGCATGTAAAAACACAAGGCAACATTTTGATGTACTGTATTTTGGTATCATGCACTGAGAGGAGATTCCCTGACATAGAATCGTCCTGGGACTGACATTTATAATACTTTTAAGTTACAGACAGGCTGGCACTGATAAAATGTTGCACTGTAAGTTCTGTTTCTGGGATGGTCTTGTAATGTCAGTTTCCTTAAACCAATGCTTCAAAGCATGAACATATGAGTTTTCATTATTAACCTTTTCACACTTTAAAATACTTCAGAAAATACTTTATTATAAATATTAGAAATTACATTTATTCTGTAATTCTTTATCTTCTTCACACAGCTTTACATAGCGAGGGTCATGGTGGCAGCCTCCACACCTCCCTTATGAAGGCCAGAGACCATGGTTTGTTCTCCGAAAACCCCAGGCATTTCATAAAACATACCATAATAAGATAGAATTCCACATTAAAGTATGCATAAATTTATTACCCATCTTTTTTAATTCGGGTTTGATCTGAAGCTCTTTCATTCCAGAGAATATAAATTTGGTGTCTGAGAAGGCATCATGTACTGTAAGTTTTACTTCATGGTCCACACACTGGTATAAGCATGGTAGCTTGTGGATAGAACGAGAAGACTACAATTTCAGATTTGTATAATAATTGTTGGGTTTTCCCCCTAACCCGGGTTCGTGGAAGGACTCACACAGAGGCGCTAGTAAAGATCAATGAAAACATCAAACCTTTATTTATGCACATTCACACTGACAAGACAGCGAATATATACATATATATATATATATTCGGGAGCAACCCACCCCAGCAATGGTGGGAAGAGAAGCTCAGCTCTTCCTTCTTTTGAGGCT